>BMAV01000185.1:80034-99706 GCA_019973955.1 Trichonephila inaurata madagascariensis
GCCAAACTTCAAATGTAAAAAAGTAGTTTTTAATCAAAAACTCGTAAAATAATTTAGATATTAGACTTGGAAATTGTACATAAGAAAAAAATTATTTACATCTAAAGAATTTTTAATAACTTAAAAGTATTTTAACGCATTTCTCTCTTTCTTATTATTTTTTTTTTTGTTGGAAAAGAGAATTCAATTTAAGAATATAACTTAATAAATGCAACGCATTCTAAACTAAATAATTTCTCATTTGTTGCTATTTTCCCAAAAGAGAATTCGTTTAAATAAAAAAAAAAAAAAACACACCCACACACACAGTTAACACAATATAATGATATTTCAAAAAATAATAACTCTTACAGAAATCATTTTCAACAAATATCGTCTGATTCATGCAGTAAATAATTAAGTATATGAAAATTTAACAGAAATCGTTTGCGCCACGAAACAAAATAAAGATTTAAATATTAATCTATTCCGAAAACATGTTATAGCTTTATCATTTTTATTTTCTTTGTTAAAAATATCTTTTCAGTCTATGAACACAAAAAATATTAATAACTACTATTATATATAATGAATTTATATTTATTATTTACTATATTTGAATTACATAATTTTAGCTCTATTTTTATTTAAAACTCATACAATGGAGTAAATGTGTATTTTTTTAAAATTGTGTTCTATAATTATATATATATATATATATATATATATATATATATATGTCCTCAGATTGAATATCTGTGTCTTATGTTCTATTTTAGTTACAGGTTTAAAAAAAAATTGTGCTCTAAAATATGTTTTGGATCAGTTTTTCAGAACGGATCTGTCGTTATATATAGTCAAGGAAGCCCTGTAAATATTAAAAGAATTTTAATGTGAAACTAAATAAATTTTACTATTCCGTTCGTCACGTTAAATTATTTAAGGCTAAACTACATTAAGAGTCAGGGTTTGTATTTCGAGAATAAGTTTATATCTCGAAATAAAAATGGAGTTAAAAGTTTGGATTTTGTGAATTTGAGTAAATTGAGTTATAATTTCATTATCTGTCATTTCCGTCCTTCATCAGAAATCACTTTATTTTCTAACGTTGCAACGTCATCAAAAATAGTGGTATCCCGACAAACTTCTGGTCAACGGCTGCATAAAAGTCATCTGTGTTCCAAATGATCATCGATTTGGGTGCTATTGATGTCGTCTCACAAAAGAGCTTGACTGCAGTAGACTCTCTGGATCTATTCCTTTGGACACCAAAACAATGGATCAACATATTGTTCACACCGATGAATCTCGATTCAATATAAGCAATGATTCCCAACGGATATGGATATTGAGGGTCCCGGAAACTCGATCTCAAGCTCACAATATTACCAAAGTACTCAGCTACAGTCATGCTGGTGTCATGGTTAGACAGATATCAGATAGTGACCGAACTGATTCTCTCGTCTTTCGTCCCGGTACAATAACAGCAGCTAATTATCGGGATGCAATCTGGGACTCATATGTTCGTTCATATTTAGCAGCTATGGGGCCCTATTGTCATACTTATAGTCGACAACGCACTATTACAGAAAGCTTGCGTTGTCAACTCATACGTGAAACGTTAAACACTACTTTGAAGGGAATAGCCAGCACTCTCGCATGGCATGAACCCAATAGAGCATGTCTAGGAGATGTTCGGGAGACGTCTTTCTGCTCTATGCAATATACCCGGAAACCGTAATGAATTGACAAGATGTCTTCATCGAGAATGGGCACAGAACTCGCAAAGTGCGTTTGATGATCTACTTGCAAGTATGAATCGTTGTTATCGAGCCTGTATCTCCTGTAGAGGTGGTCACACTCCCTACTGGTAAATGTTTACCATTGAACGTTTTTAGAACAAGCTAGAGACATTATTGTTTATACCGCATTTTTGAAAATTTATTGTTGTTCTTCTCTGTTATTTTACAAAGCACTGTCTCTTCTGTTAAACAACATGTTAAAACTTTACTACCTTTCAATAAACTGTTTTCATATTATTACCATTTTTCTATTTGTTGCTTTTTTTTTTGAGACAGTATAATTTCAAATGGGAAGATCTGTTACCAATGTCTAAGAATCATTTCAGAAATTCAAATGGACTAATTCATTGTTCAAAATAGTGCAGCCAGTTGTCAGCGCTTTATTCTAGCCACTAAGCTTGTGTAATTTTCATACAACAAAAATTTAAATCTTGACAAGACCCTAATCTGCTCAACCACGGTTGGTTGACTTGAGAGGTATAATTGTTTCGTCAAAAACATTTCCAGGAAAGACATAGTCCGCCTATCATCATTTTTAATCAGACTGTATACCAAAACACCAAAACAGAAAACGAAAAAAAAAAAAAGCATTCATTTGCTTGGCATGCTTTTGCATTTTAATGTAATTCTGTTGAGAGGTGCCATTAAAATTCCTTTGTCACCACACCATTATAAATCATTCAAAACTTTGTTTCAAAATATTGATTATTCTTGCCTGGAAAGGAAGCGATGTATTTTTAAAATGACGTTGTTGATACACAACCATTTCAGAAACCATTAGAGAAGTTTTTTTCGGAGCTTAAAGCCGTTAAGTTATGGAATGGCTTTTGATTTGAAAGTTAGGGGTAGATAACAAGTTAAGACAACGCCCAGAATTAGCAAAACTCCCCTGCCTAAATATGCTAATAAAGCTAGAATTCTGCATGATTTTAGCAGCCAGCAAATTAATAACGCTAATAACAATGCAAAACTAATGACACACTCTACTGTATTAAAATTCAGGTCATAATCAGCAGGACCACTGATTATAGAAAAGCCAGATAAATTCGGTGTCACTGGACAGATTTGAAAACTGCCGTCATTTGAATATAAATATTCGATGTTGACAAACATAGGAGATGGATAAATATTAATGAGGTGGTGGATATGACTTTGCTGGACTAATTTTGTAAGGAAAAAAATTGTTTTTACTGGTAGGTTTCCGTGCTGACGAATTTATAGAATGAATAACATTTTCGGATATTGGTAAACAGTGGAACGTAATTGGTGAATTTTTATTTTAACCGCTGATAAATAGATTAGACACATTGCAGCTGCATTTAATGATAATTTGAAATTATGATTCAGTTTCTTTTTTTATTCTCCACTTCTTCGATATTATTTTGTATTTCAAGGTTAATGGTGTCATTCATAGAGGAAATAAAATTCTCTTCTAACTGTTTCAATATTCATTAAATCGGTACATAACTCCTAGTGATTTAAGTTATCTTTTTAGTTATATCATTGAATCAAAAGTGATAATTTGCATTAAATTCATACTTTGAATTTCGGCCATGAGCAGTCATAAGTGGTTTAACGAAAAATCATTTATCAGTATTTAACGAGATGAATAATGCAACATTGATTTGAGAAAAGAGATAAATGATGTAATACGTATTTTGAGTTTTTAACTGGTTTTAAAACCAATTTATAAAACGTGTTTTAATTTATCACTAGAACGTCCGTTGGCGTCGATTGGACATCGGAGCCTGTTTAGTTTGTTCTCTTTTCCCCATTTTTTGCAGGGAATTTGAAAATTTTTCGTGACTTTTAATCATTTTCCATAGTGATTACACAGAAAAAGTTTTGTGGCTTAGTACTTTTTACGTTGAATATGAGAGGTTTTACAACTAAATATACCTAGAGCGTCCACTGGTGTCGTTTCGACACCAAGGCAGTTTATCATTATAAATAGCTGTGGTAGGAAAAAATAGTTCAATTAGTAGACACCATTAGTAAAAAAAAACTTCCGGAAGTATAATATCGCACATTTATTTAACCTTAACCTTTATTGGGTTCACTGCGGAAATGAGTCAGCTATACTAATTTCTTGTTGTCTAAGTGATTCGTTACTTAAGGTATCCGACTACTTGCGACAACTTTTTTTTAAAAAATAGAAATATGGGGATTTTTTTTTTGTGATTTGTATTTTTATTTAATGTGTTTTAAGGAAAAAATCCAAAAATTAAAAGCAAAAAAAAAAAAAAAAAAAAATTTTTTTTTTTAAAATGGGAAAAAAATGGTAAAAATGTAAAAAAAATTACATAAACGGGACCCGCTCTGTACAAAATTTTTATGAGAATATTCTCAATTTTTCAATTTTGATGTGTTACTTTATTATTCATGTTTGAAATGACTATCAGGATATTTTAATTTTTACAAAAAATAGAGTACCTTATCTTAGTGGTTATATGAAATTGCTTAAAAAGACAGTGATTATATTCACATAAAGGACTGTAAATTTTGAAATAAAACAGTAATTGATAAATCTGAAGGTCAAAATACTTCTACTGTTATACAGAACATACACAGAAAATTTCAGCAAATTAATTTCAAAACTTTTTGAGCAATCGCTGTCCCCGTTTGAATTTTTCGAAATAAACACATTTCGAGTAAAACGCATTCTAAAGTTTGACAACTTGTGTAAAGTTATGGCATCTGCTTTTACTAAAACACTTGCAATTTTTGTTCTGCGGAATGGAAAATAAAAAAATTGGTTTTTTTATTAAGCTAATATGATGGCCTATAAAAAAAAGTCATAAACAAAGATCGTCAATTTTTTTAAAAAATTGTGATTTTAGAGTAGTTGGATACCTTAACAATTGCTTATCTACTTATAAAAGAACATTCATTCGAATTTTGACTCTTGTGCCTGAAACGATGGCTCGTAGCCCTGGTGAATTTGCTAGTTTGTTGCGAGATCTTTCTGAGAACGAATCGAATGGTGGTGGACTGTCTTGTTCTAATTTAGCTTCTAATGAAGACATAATAATGAGTGAAAGTGACTGCTGAAGAATATAAAGAAAGTGCAGATGAAATTGATAAAATCCCAATAAATCCTGATACATATGTCGATAGGGATGATACGGAATGGATACTGCGTAATAGTAATGTTCCTGGTAGATTTGCGACTCGAAATGTGTGTGTTTTACGACAAAGCAGTGGTCCAGCATGCTTCACGAAACATAATATCAGCGTCAGTTTCTTATGATATAAAGAGTCACAATACATGATAATTACATGAAATAGTATTAAAAAGTCTTAAAACTAAACCCTACTGAACAGTAGCATTGTAATTTTTAGTTATTATAATTATTTTATATATCTTATATCTCGGGGACGAAACGACACCGGTTGACATTTAAGGGTAATCGAAACACCGGACGTTGTTGTTGTTGTGCCTAATGCCACCTATCTAACGTAGTCAGAACGAGGTCCACAAAATACATCGTGGCAAGGGGCTTGAAGTACGCCTGTCGTTTGCCAAGGCCTTGAGCACCATACATATGACAGTATGAATTAACTCGCCGAAATTCCCAGAAGGAACGATAGATGGAGACACTTCCTATCTCCACCTCCACAATTTTGCCAAGGGACTGGAGGGGAGGGAAATATTCTCCAGCCCCCTTCACTCGTGATTCAGCCCGAAAGACTTTCGGACCCATTGATTTTACGAGCACGTACTCCGTGTGTACTCGGACACCGGACGTTCTAGTGTTAAGGCATCCATCCAGTTGTGTCATCTTGGATTTTTAAATATAGTCTTAATATAGTCAAAAGAGTAACCCCAACGACAACGGAAAAACTCTACAAATGACGCTTAAACCTACTACAGCAGGGCTGGGCAGACTTTTCCAGGGTATGGGCAACTTCTAATTTTTTCAAGGTGTTGCGGTACACCCAGTGTCAGTGGCGCACACAGGGAGGGGAGTGGTCCTCGGGTCCGGACCCACCGTTGATTTTTTTCTGATTGATTTTAATGACACAAACATACTAATAATAGCCCCAAATATAATAATATGAAATAATGCGTTTGTTATGAAACAATTCAAAATACATAGAAATAACAGAGAATTTTAATCTAGAGTTAGTTTTTGTTGTTATAGTCAGTAGAAGACTTATAGTCAGCGTACTTCAACCAATCTTGAATATTTCCCTACATAATTACCAACTGCTAAAATCTTCAGGTGGTCACCCCAAAATGTCTTTGCGGTCCACCGGTCAATCGCGATCGACGTAATGCCCACCTCGGTACTAGAGTATATCAATTTCAATAATGGCTAAAAAATAAACTCTTTCTCACAGATCGTAAAACAAGAAAAGACAGGAATAAAATCTTTAAACAATTGCCCCAAAAAGGCCTACCTTTTCATCCCAGTTGCCCAACGCGTACACGGAATTAGCTGTAGACCGGTAGGCTGGTGGTTCATTTAAAAACTCCTGCCTAGGTCAACAGCTTATCTCCAAAGATCTTTAGATATTGGTTCTGCTCCCTTAAAACCTGAAAACTCCACAATGCCAAAGTGATAAGTAATTTTTTTCCAACCATTACATAAAAACTGTTTTGTGTATTATAGACCATTGGTCTCCAACCCCCAGTCCGTGAACCGGTATCGGTCCATGGATCAAATACTAACGGTCCGCACAAGAAACATTAAATTATTTCCCTTTTATTTACTGTGGTATATTTTTCTTGGATTTGGGCTACTTTTTGTGAAAATCACTTTATATTCCTTGTTAAATCACTTTATATTCATTTTTTGGTATAGCTATATTTTATTCTAAAGTCACGATTAAGGTATCCGACTACGTTCGGAACCGTAATTTTGCAAAAGCGTATAAACGGATCATTTTTATGATATTTAATGTCACTTAGATTAGAAAATGTATAGAAATTGTTTTAAGAATAGTATTACAATAAAAAATTATTTAAGTACAAAATATTTTGACAAAAAAAGAGCATAGAATGATCCATTTTCAAAATATTTTCCTTTTGTGAAAAATGCTTCTATTGTAATAATATTTTGCCTGTATATAGCTCAGACCTCTGTACAGAGGCTCAACTAGACATTTTGAAATATATTATTTAGAAGTGGGTTTATCTATGTTTTACGACAACAAAAGGGAAAAATTTTAAGAAAAAAACGCCGATAATTATTTCAATTCGTTGTAACTTTGAAAATGTGAATTTTTCAAAAATCATTGTTGAGCCTCTGTACAGAGGTTTGAGCTATATACAGGCAAAGCATTATTATAAAAGAAGCATTTTTCACAAAAGGAGAACATTTTGAAAAAAGGTTATTCTAAGTTAATTTTTTGCCAAATAATGTATTTAAATAAAAATTTTTTTTCAAAATGTCCTTAAAACAATTTTATACATGTATTCTAATCTAAGTGACACTAAATAACATGAAAATTTTCCATTTATGCGTTTTTTTAAAATCACGGTTTGGAACGTAGTCGCGGATACCTTAAATACAATTGTGAATTAAAATTATTAAACTAAAACAATCTAAAATATATAAACAATCAAGGTTTTCCATCTCAGCGGGCCGTGGTAAAATTAACAAACGTTGACCGGTCCGCGGCGATAAAAAGATTGGAGAACACTATTATAGACCATGCTTCAAATTCAAAATCAATGAAAAATAATGTAACGTTTATTTGAAAAATTAAGTACATAATCGAAAAAGTACATAAAAAAAAAAAAAAAAAAAACATAAAAAATATCGATACTTAAATAAAATTTAAGCATCGTAATAAGAATTGTTAAATTTCGATATTAAATTATTTTAAATGTCGGCATTAAATAATATTAAACATCACATCAATAATGTTAAATATCCCAATTTTGCTGCCAATTTTATCGCGTGTGATCCCAAACCTACAGTTAAACAGAAATATTTCTGATAAACCAACACCAACGACCTTTATGTTAAACTCACATGTGGCTCAGGTCCCAAGGATACCTTTTTTTTTTTTATAAAAAAATAAAAGAAAAGCACCAATCCAGTTAGAACCTCGTTACAATTTTGTTTCATTATGGCTGTGAGTAAATTCATTTCGAGCCTTAATGAGCGTCATGGCAAAAGAGCTGAAAACGCTTCTGTCTTTAATAAATGTATTCATGAGCCATGTCATTTGTATCTATCGTACATTTTTCACGATTTTCTCAAAACTGCGAAGGTTTTGGGGAGAAATTACCGAGAGATCTTTTCTTCATCATCGTCTGGCAAAGAAATTAATTTGAAAGATGGTAATGTTCAAGGGATGCAGAGAGAGAACTATTAATTATAATTAATCTGCTAAGAAATCGTAGCCGTAATTAATGTGCAGTGAAATACGCAGTCGTGATAATTGTATTTAATGTTCGCTAAACCCTGTTTTCTCCCATATTTATTAAGGAAAATATTAGAACATATTTCGGTGGTAAGTGTGTGGTTCTTTTTCTTTTCTTTTTTTCTGAGTAAGAATGAATTAAGATGAAGAATTTCGCAGAAATTTTATGTAGAAAGAAAGTGAAAATTTGAGGAATCGTATTTTCAATGCTCGTGTTGTTAAGGTTTTATTTAACTATTTCGTGAATGTAGTTAAGAATCGTAAACAATTAGTGTTTGAAAATTATGTTTCTGAAATATTTAAGTCTATTTATTTATCATCAGAATTTAATTTGGTGTGGTTTAGCTGTAATAAAAAAAAAGGTGGTGTGTTTTTTGCTACAAGAAAAAATTATTTCCTTGTTTGTTGAGCAAAGGACTAATGTCCGATTAATCGTATAATCATGATCTGTTTTCAACTAAAAATATTGTAGAGTATTACAAACAGTCAACTTTCAAACATTTTTTATTGCTGAACACCATTATGTTCTTTAAGAACGAATAACTGTTCTTTGGCAAAAGGCAGCATTGATTTGTGACTTTTCTTTTCAGAAGTTGACAGATTAATTCAGAATATGTCTGAAATGTTTCTGTTGCTGTGATAGAATTAACTTTAATTTCAGAACTTCATTATTAAACATGCACATCCGTAGCAGAATGCTTAATAAAGAATGATTACGATCTCCTACACGTTTAAAATTTTTTTAAAAAATACTCACTAATCATAAAATTCTTGAACATTTCTGAGACCCTGTACATTACTCCCTAACTGAACTAAGAAACCTATGCTGCCCAGTCTAATCCTAGGCGTATGTCAAGCCTAGATAACTGAAAAATAAGTGAAAAGTTTTTTTTAATCATGTATATATCAGATACATCATATACAAAAATAAACGCTAGTCAAATTTTATCTAGCTGAACCTCAACTTCAGCTATTATAAATTATATATTTTTTGGTATTTATCTATATATTTATCTTTGAGGTGAAATGCAATTTTACATTAATATCTTTTGAATAAATTGTTTTATTTAAATAAATCTTAAGCAGTTTCTATCTTAAAATTGAAAATTATCTGCCATCTAACAAACTTTTCTAACTAAAGAATTGTCAGGATATAATGGAAAAAATTTTAATACTTATTACAAGATCTCAAAGTCTGGTGAGAATAAGTGAGTGCTTATTAAGGTATCCGACTACGCGTTCGGAACCGTGATTTAGCAAAAGCGTATAAATGGATAATATTTATGATATTTAGTGTCACATAGATTAGAATACATGTATAAAATTGTTTTAAGGACATTATGACAAAAAAATTATTTAAATACAATATTTTGGCAAAAAATTAACTTAGAATAACCTTTTTTCCAAATGTTCTTTTGTAAAAAATGATTCTATTGTAATAATATTTTGCCTGTATTCAGCTCAGACCTCTGTACAGAGGCTCAACTAGAATTTTTGAAATGCATAACTTGGAAATCGGTTTATCCATGTTTTACGAAAACAGAAGGGAGAAATTTTAAGAAAATACGCCAATAATTATTTCAAATGGTTGTAACTCTGAAAATAATTTGAATTTTTCAAAACTCATAGTTGAGCCTCTGTACAGAGGTCTGAGCTATATATAGGCAAAATATTAATACAATAGAAGCATTGTTTTACAAAAGGAGAACATTTGGAAAAAAGGTTATTCTAAGTTAATTTTTTGCCAAAATATTGTATTTAAGTAATTTTTTTTTGTCATAATGTCCTTAAACAATTAAACAATTTTATATATGTATTCTAATCTAAGTGACACTAAATATCATGAAAATTATCCATTTATGCGCTTTTTTAAAAATCATGGTTCTGAACGTAGTCGGATACCTTAATGTAGTTCCATAAAGACACTTAAGGGCTATTGGCGACGGACCTCGTAATTTATAACCATGCAGTATTTGAATTCTCAGATGCTTTAGAAATAAAAAAAAATCTCATCAAACATAAGGTATTCATATGGCATTCCGTAAAAGGAATGATAGTTCCAGTCTATTCAGTAGTTTTTCTAGTTACTTGATCCTAAAATGCTCGACCAGAAATTCATTATTCGACTCTAGTACAACACATTAACCCTTAACCTCCCAATTTTTTAATTGTCCATGAAAAAATTATATCAGCTAGTTCTCAAGTAATAACAAAAGAAAAATATATATATAATAAAAATTTAGCTGTTTTAAATTAAATTTCAGTCATTTTTTTGTTTGTTGCAGAAGTGCAACATTGCGCAGTAGTGCTGTAAGTTACAAAACTTTTTTTTTATATGAGGATTTTATTATTCATCATAAAATGTTTAAATTTCTTACCTGGTAATTTATTTCGTCAATAAACAAGAGGAAGCATAAAATATAATGTATTATTTTTATAGCAAAAACACAGCTCTTGAGGCATCAGAGATTTTTATAATTGTTGTGATTTCTGGAAAAAATGTACTTCCACATCTAGTGACAAAATTAGCATGTATTTCGTTGCAGTAATCTTTTTTTCTCAAATAAGTGATTTGTTGTTAATCAAAAAAATATATTGAGTCTGTTAAATTAAAATAAATTATATGTTGCAGAAATGCAACATTGCGAAGTTAAGGGTTAAAACAAGAATAAGTGAGCCACCTTGAATATTTCAGTGCTAACTGTTCTTTTTTTCTCCCTTCGATCCAAAAAATTCGAGAAGTACACACCTTCGCGATTCATACATAAACCAAGAACTATTCTATTAGATTGACACGTAAATTTCCCATCATATTTTTCCATCTTTTATGTAAAAAACACCACTTTTCAAAATTCGAAAACTCCCATCATTTCTCGAAACACCAAAATTCACATCGACCAATAGAACAGCTCCACTGGCCGTACGGCCGCTCGCAGCCTCCTCTCCCGGACATGGCGATGGTACCCCTTCGGGGACCGAAGTCGTCCAATTAGTCCAACAACCAATCATGGAGCTTTCTCTCGCACACGCAGGAGAGGAGCAATGGACCGTAGGTCCTCACATTACACAAAACGTCACGATTAGCTGCTACCCCGATTGGACAGGCAGTCAACCAGCCCGAGGCTCTCATTGGCCGAAGGATTCTCAAGCTAATTTCTAATCTCATGAAGCAGTTAAATTGCTAGGTTTGAAAAACGCTGTTCTTTTTCCTTTAATGTAATGTATTTAAATTCACTCTTCAAATAAATCTTTTATTCATTAGTTTAAATTTATTTCTCTTAAACTCTTTTTAAAAATGGGCAAGTTATTATCTCAAGTTATCTATGCCAAGACAGGAGATAAAAGCTCTGATGGGCTATGTGCTCTGTACAAACCACCCCAGCTACATAGACACAACAGCCCTGGGAGGGCCAAGGTCTTCTCAAGAACCCTCTTCCATTCTAGTCTCTGCTTATCAACAGTTCTCCAATTAGCCAATCTTAAAATTTTAAAATCATCCTCCACACAATCAGCCCATTCCAATTTGGACCTTCTCCTAGTTCTAGGTCTTATATGTTTGTAATTAAAAATTCTGAATACCTTGGATGATGGCAGATATGCCCCGTTAACCTCAAATGACCAATATCAATGGATTTGATGACTGCTTCCTTAAACAGCTTATATAATTTAAAATTATGCCGTTGTCTCCGCAATCCATTCTTATTCACAGCACCAAAGATATATCTAAGAACTTTTCCCTGAAAGATGGCTAGTTGTTCAGTCTGTGATTTAGTCGAAGTCCAAGTTTCAGGTCTATACGTAAGTTAGGGTCTCATGATTGTTTTATATAGTGTAATTTTTATGTCTTTTAATAAATTTCGACTTAAAGGGGATGGTGGACCATTAAAACTAATTTCTTAAATTGTTTGCTTAATTAGCTGAAAATGGAATCAATGCAGTAAATTATTATTATATTTCACAATTTTTTTAAATATGTTTTTTTAAAAAAATTATTATAAACAGATTTTGTTTAAAAAATTAAATTTTTTAAAACTATTTTTAAAACTTCTCCTTGCGCATTATTTTTTAAGATATGTACATAATTTTTGTTTAATATATTTATGAACTACAATAAAATATATCTGTGTATGGATTTTAAATTCCGAATAAAATTTGATGAAAAAAAGATAAATTTTCTCTCTATACTATATGAAACATTTCACCAATTATATTCCACATTCAAGGTATTTAAAACAGCGCAAAATATAATCCGTTAATTTTTTTGGAAAACTAATGCACAAATTTGTGATTTATATCCTCTTTATTAAGTTGTGAAAATTTCAAAGAGATATAACGTAATTTGAAACGCATGGAGCAAAGGAAAAATTTGCGAGCTAAGAAAAGTACATTTTAAATATTTATTTGATTAAAATAAAAAAAAATCAGTAATTAATAATCAAAATGGCAGAAGTTTTTGCCATAATTATTCTATAAAATATAAGAAATTGTATTAGTATAAAAAATCAAAATCGCAGTTTTGACCGAATTCTGACATTGTGAAGGTCCACCATCCCCTTAAGAAAGCTTTTAGACAATGAAAACAGCGATTAGTAGCAATGATACTTTTGTTAATTTCAGAATCAATGTCGTTCAGAATGTTTGAGCTCAAATAGGCAAAATTATCAACCATGTTAACTATTCATTGTATCCAATTGAAATTGTCTTTTCTACAGGAAAAAATCTTGTTTCTTATAACTAATTTCTGTTCTGCTCCAATAACTTTTCAATTGACTGAGACATTGATATACTAAATTTAAAGGAAAAAAATCCAATATTTTTTTTTCTGAAAAAATTTATTCCAGATGTATAATTAGATTTTTAACTCAATTTTCTGCTGTAAAGCATACCACGCATTTTATATCTAGATTGAACAAACATTGAGTTTGAAATCCATCTTCAAAATATATGATACAAGATTCATCAAACTCTTCCAACAGAATTGATTCGAATATACTTTTTTTCCATTCTCTTTCATTTACATTTCGAATTTCATATAACCTTGTTTTTTTATGCTGACTTTTAGCGAAACCTTTATGAAAATCTTCAACTTTACAAGTGAATGATCTAGACAGATTCCTTTTTTCTTAGAAAGTTAGTTTATATATTCAGATAATAACCAGGTAGTTTTTAACCATGATTGATTATTTCTCGTAAGGCTTCAATTTTCTCTGGTAATTTAAGACTTCGCTGTGTGGGAGCATTTCCGTTTCAATCATCCTACGCAAATACGTCAATTTCTTTTATTTAATCGTGTTACATCATGCATGCATTTTCAATCTGTTGGAGCATCAGTTGCATTTGGCGTCATATTTCAGGTGTGGTCGGTCGACGCCCGCCAAATTGCGCCAATAGTGTGATGTTATGAAGTTTTGCTACTTTGTTTTTTAATGAGAATTGATGAGTAATGGCTTCAAGACTTGTTGGTACTTTTCCATTATTGATATACCTGACGTTTCAGAACTCATGGTAATATTTTTAACAGAAAGTAAGGCACACGTAATCAAATATTTTCGTGTATGGGATATATTTTATGGGTGGAAACGACCAATATCGAAGTAAGAAAAGAGAAAAGGATATTAAAAGATATAATATACTGTGAACAGATGCCATTTTTCAGAAATTCTTACAAAAGCTGCTCAAAAATCTTTTCTCCAAGAGTAACACATACTTGGCCGCGCCGATAAAATGGTCTGTGTCCTATTTTAAAGATGCCAAAGATTTTTTTGCCACATTAAGTCAATTAACTGTTGCATTTATAAAGTCTTTGGCAGAATTAACTGGTTTCATTAACTCCAAGATAAATTCCTCTAATCTTACTACACAGTAAGCATATTTCAGAAATACTACGAACTAACATTCTATGATTATTTTCATATGTTTTTGAATCTATGAGCTATTCTTGCGTTCATGCAATACAATATAGTAAAAATGTCTTTGTAATGTGTACTATCACCTATTAGAGTTTGTATCAGAACTAGACACATTTAGTCCTACATCGCCTTTTCAGATTAATTCCTGTAAATTAACGAACAATTGGCTGGTGCAACAAGAGCTTAACTTCTGCAAGATATTTTTGAAATTTGGTTCAAAGACCATCATGTGGAACAGCGGTTCTTAAACTTTTGGTCGCCGGGGCCCCCCCCCCCTTTACATATCAACCTGACATCACAGAACCCCAAGATTTTGAACACCCCTTCCTGCCTCCCAACATATGGTAAAACGATTTAAAGGTTTATTGAAATGGTGATGGTGAAAAGGTTTATATGAAAGGTTGAGAGCAATTTAGTGATCTAGTCTAGGATGCACAACTTTTGACTTTTCCACGAGGCCTTTCAGTCTATAAAAGAGATAAAGTTTAAAATTAAATGAGAGACATTCGCGCATCCCTTAGACCAGTGGTCTTCAGACTGTGTTCCACAGAACCCTAGGATTCCACAAGGCATACCCAGAGGTTCCCCGAGTCACAATAAAAAAATCGAGAAGAAATAAATATGTATGCAAAATGGATTCACGTTCTCTATGAAGTTTATGTTAGTCACAAATATCTGTGAATTGCATCTTCCCCACCCCCTTCATTAAAACTGAAAATTTTACTTACCGTAAAATCGGGCGTATAAAGCGCACTTTCAACACAAAAAAATGAGATCGAAATATAAGGGTGCGCGTTATACGCCGGGTATAAAAACAATAGCTTTAAAAATAGCAAAAGAGATGAGCATAAAATTTTTTTTACCTCTACACATATTGAAATAATGCTTATTTAAAAGGAATGACATACCTTATGAACTAAAAGAGTTCTAGTTCTAGAAATGTACTATTATTTCATAGGTCTGGATTAATACCTTGAATAAATAACTTCAAAACATAAGAACATTGTATACTAACGTTTTTTGATTTCTTCGTAAAAAACGGGGTGCGCGTTATACGGCAAACATACTTAAAAATTATACAATGCAGCTTGAAAGTATAGGTGCGCGTTATACGCCGGATTTTACGATATATATAATAACTTAATTTGGAACTCTCTTCAAACATTTATTATGATATAAAAAAGAATATTAAAACATTTTGTTTTTATATATATTCTTCCTATTAGATTGAGAATATTCTTCTGCTTACTATCTAGTGTTCCACGAGATAATTTTCTACTCGTTAGTTAGCACAATCTCCTGAAAAACTAAATAGTTTTCGAATAGAAAATGCACTTCTTTACATTTGTGGAAAACAACACCTATAATGAAGGAAAGGAAACAACTTATCAACAGATTCGATGTTAAAATCTAAATTGAAGCAAGGTTAGCTTCTAAGTTTTAGGTTGTAAATTCATGAAAAATACACGTTTATCACACAGCTGTAAACTTTTTAATGCCATTCAGAACATTGTGTTTAAGCGAAATATATTTCTCAACGTAAGCGGCTACAAAAACAAAGTATAAAAACAATTTAAATTCAGAATATATAATGCGATTGCATTTAATCTCAATTGACCTAGACTTCGACAGTTCGTTTGAAAAAAAAGCAAGCACATATCCAAGTTACTAATGCATGGATAGGTAACACTTGGATTACAATTTAATATTATTAATGAGTAAATTATATTAAAAAATTAGAATAGAATTTTTTAACTATAAATGCAATACTTTTTTAATTACATAAAGCACCTATAACATGGGGATCTACTTTAAATATTATTTTGAGATATATTCTTTGAAATATATGTATGGAATGGGGTTCCATGAAAATACTTTCTAATTCTAAGGGTTCTACAAAAGTACCTTCAAGTTCTAGGGATTCCGTGAGTTTAAAAAGTATAAAGACCACTGTCCTAGATAGGCCCTGGGGACCCTCGGGGATTCACGGACCACAGTTTAATAAGCGTTGATGCAGAGTATTAAAAAGGGATTTTAAATTAAAGTTGTATCAGAAACGCATCAAGAGGTCATGAACTGCATAAGATATGGATTAATAATTTTAGGATAATTTCGAAAATGGTTCTTCTATTTCTCAAATTACACGCCATACTATGAATTTGTTAGCAGACTCCCATAAAATTGAATAGATGAGTTACATTGAAGTAATAATTGGTCAATATAATTGTATGCGGACTTCATTTTCCACAAGGTCTCAGATCGACAATTCAATTGAAAATTCACTACTACAGCTGAGTTTTGAGATCCCTGCGAAATAATAGGCAAGAAAAAGGTGGGTTGGTTCGAAGTTTGCGCTTATTTCCCATTAATAGTCATAAACATGGTTACAGTTTCGAATAAATGAAATTATATACTAATCATAAACAATTTGCACTACTTATGTACATCAGTGTTTCTCAAACTTAAGGGCGCTCCCCCTTAGGGGGGGAGTGAGCATACCGAAAATAAAAGGTTTAAAAAATTAATTTGCTGGGACGAAGTAAACAAAATACTTTCTGATATATAAAAAAATACACATTTACATTGATGTAATTTATATATATCAGCTGGGGATAAAGTTTCCACTTTGATACACTCATTAACTATTTGATCCTATAACTAAATAAAAAAACAACAACATTTTGTTTGATTTTTTTATTACGTTTTCTTTTTAAACCTAAAATATTACTCTTTCAGAAAAAGAAAAGAAAAAAAACCTCAGGCCCAGAGAAAAATTCTAGGAAGATAAAAAATTCATCACTGTAATTATTATTGAAATTCTGTTAGTTGTAGAAGGAAAAGGAAGACTTATTCAGAAAGCAGATTTTCGTCAGTTATCATCGTTTTCATCGCTTCACCTTAGAACTTATTGGTATGATTAGTTCTGCCTCTTTTATTATGTCTTTGTTTTTCATTTCGGGATGTTGCAAATATTTTTTTTTATTACTGTTGCGCTTTTTTCCATGTGAACGAGTTATATGATACTTGCAAAAACACAGAGAGCACTTTGAAGGATTATTTGGCTAAGATTTATTTTTATGGGTAATCTGAAACATATAAAGCATGATGAAATACGTATTTTACTCAATTTTTTCTTTAGAACTAACATCCATATTTTTATATTGAATATACTTAAAACCCGGGAGCGGTCACCCGGGGCTCAAATTCAAAGGACAGCAAAACTGCAATGATTGGAACAAAATATGACGGTTTTGCTTGCAAATAACATTCCTGTAATGTTAGCGAAAAGTGTCTGTGATTTGTGTTCTTTATTAAGGTTACCTACTTTTGAAACATTTTAGTTCAGTTTTAATGGATTTTTTCTCAAATTATCAAAGAAAAAAAATGTCCTTGAAAGTAGGTAAGTATATTTTCTCTTAGTTACATTTTTCATTGGAATTGTGATTTTTATCGAGTACAATAAAAATAATTGTAGAAAACAAAACATTGGAGGACTCAGTCACTTCGCGCGATTATAAACGTTAGTATCGAGTGCGCGTCTGCTCTCCCAAGTTAAAACATTTTGAAGTCTTCGCTTTAAATATTAATGCCAAATGTGATGGATATGATAGAGAGCAACATACACTAGACTCTTTTTCTGATGACATTTATACTCTTAGAAATGGATGATGGAGGAAATAAATTTTTAATTAAATATCATTTTGCAATATGTTCCAATTTAAAAATTAGAGTAAGGAAAAATAACAATAATTTTTCCTACTACTTAAAAGTAATTTGCTTAAAATAAATATGGCTTAAAAGTAACAAATACAAAATTTAATATTTATCTTGTTAATTTGTACGGTTTATAAGTAAGATCGTATTGTAGCTTTATCACCAAAGCTTATTATTATTGTATAAGGGGGGGGGGAACGCGATAAAAAAAATTATGATTGGAAATTGGGTCGCCAATAATGAAAGTTTGAGAAGCACTGATGTACATAAATTACAAATTCCTACAATATTTAGATGATATAAAACTTACTATATATATACTTAAAATATATAGATTTGCATAATCAATCACATAATTAAAAGCATATTTGTATGAGATAGTAATTTATAAGCAATATATATATACTAAAACACAATAAAATTATCTTATACAAAATAATACTCTTTTAAGGAACATATATATCAAATAAATTATACGAATTAAGTGTCTTCTTACGAGAATTCGCTGGAATAATTACCTCATAAATTACGTTTAATAATTAAGTTGCGTGCGAAAAGGGATATTACTTTGTATGCGAATAAATTGTAAATTGATATTATAAAACGAAATAATCTTATATAAAATAGTAGACGAGATTATGCAAATTACACACACAAAAAAAAGTTCACAAGAGAACTCATGAAAATATTACTTTGTTTCTTCGCTGGTTTTAAATTAAAGGAGAAAGTTTTCTAAAAGGAAAACTGTGCGCATTTAATGCTAGATGATGTGTGTCTTCCAATTTAATATTAAAGTGATCACAAAATCTAAATATGACCCCGAAAAACTATATATTTAGGATAAAGTATCAAATAGTTAACATTTTTTTTATTTCTAATGGGCTGAGGATTGGTGTTTTACCATTGCTGGTATTTCTTTTTATTGCTGCACCATATAGGCGGATACCAATCGCCGCAGGTAATTTTGACATCCAGTTCCCCCCTTAGAAGGAGACACCTGACCTCGGACGATGCGAGCCTGTACTAGGATTTCATTTTGCCAAGAGCACCGAAGCCAAACAGACACTCTAGGGATATTTTACATGCTGTATAATCATACGACATGGCCACTGTCGATTTTCTGCATCATGAAAACCCTCCGACTTGGACCGGCTTCGAACCCGCACAACCTTGAGTGCAGAAGGCCAGCGACAAACCAACCATGCCACCCAGCCAGCCTAACATAGTATAACATAACATACCATAACATCATTAACATAAGCGTTGTAATATTTATCGTAGAAGTTTGGAAGTAAATAACATCAGCAAAAAATGTAGGTAAATTAGCGATGAATTAAATAAACAGCCTTTTTTAAAGAAGTAAATCTATGATAATCGTGGAACGTGACACTGTCATAGTATGGTAGATAATTACAGATATACCAGTTTAATGCCATATTGTCATAAAAGTGTGTATTGAATATTTTAAAATATTTAACAGATATTATACTTGGAAGTTACCGTTCGTGTACCCTTTCCGAAATAAATAAAAACTATTTTGCGCATACATTATTTATGAAAACAAAGTCTTTGGACTGTCTAAACACAACGCGCAAACGTAGTGCACCTTTTAAAAATAAGATTAAAAAATAATTTAATATCTCTTTAAGTTTCCAAGTTTATTTAATGAAAAAAAAGGCATCGTCATTTATAATGTATAGGTAAAACTTTAAAAATTATTTTAAAATTATAACAGAATATTGGATATTTTAGGTATAAATTTGATGACGTACTGCACGTTCTTATAGTGGATGATAAAAAGAAAAAAAAAGAAGAAATAAAAGTTTTTGAGCTATTATTTATTTTTCAATTATTTTTATCATTTGAACCAATCACAATATAATGGAGAGA
>BMAV01000186.1:0-77475 GCA_019973955.1 Trichonephila inaurata madagascariensis
AATTAAAAAGGGTTTTTATCGCAAGTTTTTTCCTTTATGTTTTCTTACTAAGATATTTATATAAATATTCCTTTATAAAAGATTCCATCTGTTGTAGCCAAATTTTTTTATTTACTAAAGTTTTGGAAGCATTTATAGCAAATTGAATAGTGGATAGTTATTTCTATAATGTACCATAAACCAGTGGTTTTCAAACTTTGTCGCGGAGCTCGCAGAACTATATGGTGCTTCCAGTGGACTCCACCTCCATCCTCAGAAGAATCTATATTAGAATAATAATTAAAGTAGATCATCGCGGTGTAGATACTTTCTGTAAAGACAATTAAAGCAAAGTATTGCGCTTTGGATATTAAAAAGTTAAATATATTATAAAGGTTGAGAATTAAGTTTAAAAGTTCTTTTTAAATCATTGAGACTTAAACGTTGTTATTTTCTTGTTATAGCTGCTAATTCTACTTCGTTTTGACATCACTACATTTTCAGATGATTATCATCTACTTAATAATCATCCTTCAAAATTTTGTGTTGGTGTCAGAAAATTTTATCAATGCATTTAAGGGAACTTTTTGCGTTGAGTTAAAAATATCCAATCTTTTAAAAGGAACTAAAATATTTGTATTCTTTCTCTCTCTCTTTATATTAAAATGTTTCAGTTTCTTAATTCTGTCTTCGGCGTAATGTTAAGGAATAGGACCCAGATTTGGAGGATTTTTTTGTATAAAAAAGTATTCCGACATTAAAACTATATTCTTGCTTCGCTATCCTATAGAAAGCAGCATATTTTATCATACTCCATATTTTTATCCAAGTTCACCCATTTTTTCTAGTAAAAAATGTGTTTCCTGTTTTTTTCTCCTACACCGTAATGTTAAATGAGGTATCCCTTTACATGTTGTGATACCCCGCGGCCCGAGGGTATCATCTCCTCATCCGCGCGACCTAGATTTGTAGGAATAAATGAATGATCACCCAAATTCTTCATAATAAATCCAATTTATTATTACCTAAATATATATTGATCAACGCAACACAAGTCTTACTAGAGGGATAGGATCAAGAGTGATACTACGTAATTATAAATTCTAAGTAAATAGCGCCTGGAATCCTAATCACTATCTTTGTGAAAAGCTATCCTAAGAATCCTTATCCGTCTTAGATTCCTTAACACACTAAAGTCCGTTCTATATTTACACTTTTATAATTAATCTCTCACCAATACCTCACGGCGATCAGCACCCAAGCTTTATGTCTTCTTCTTCTTCTTGTATTCTATTCTTCTATTATTCTTTCATTCTCTTACTATCCGACTTCTATTCTACTATCCGGCTTCAATCCAACTACCACGCGAATGCTAAAGCTCCCTTATATATCTATTCACTATAATCTGCATATCGAAATTTCTTCTTGAGAGAGTTGGATTGAAATAATGCCATTCTGGCCCCAAAGATTCCTCAAGAGGATTAGTGAGAAGGCACGATAAAGCCCCGTCACAATGTTAAAAAGTAAAAATATTTATTTAAGCAATATTTTGAAATTTTGAAGACACTGTATTATAAACAAATGTATGAATTACAATGTTGCAAAGTTTCATGAAAATTAAGATATTTTTTGTCTGAAAATGTGCTTTGCGTTCAGTTCAGGCCCTCGTACATTTGGCGAAGACAGCCTTAAACATTTTCGTGACTTTTACGAAATTTAAAATTTTATATTATCTGTAAAATATTTATTTTTACAAGCAAACTATCAACTAAGAGAATTCGATCTTTTATAAAAATTAAATTTTTTTCTGAAATTTTAGCGCTTTGATTAAGCAAATAGTGATCACCTGCGGAATTCCTACCAAACTTCTTGGGGACCTAGGTTGAAGATCTCTGCCACTGACTGTTCACAATAAGTTCTCCAGTCAAATGTCCTAAGAAGGTACATATTCATAAGTTTTGGTAAAAAATCAATTTTACAGTGAAGATTTCAAGAATAGGACGTCAAATTAAAAAATAAAATAAAATCAGATTTCTTCTATTGATGCCAAAATCTTATTAATGAGAGTTGTGACACCTCTAACGAAGACAGATGGTATGATGCTTATTTTATTGGTAAACGCCGGATATTTTTTGTAAGAATTCGTCAGGGATCTTGAGTGTTGTCATAAAACACCGCCTTTGATGATGCCCTTTGGTAAAAAACTCACGTAGAGTGATATATGGCACCAATTCGTCATCCCTCACAATTACAAATCACTCATCCAGAGCAAGCATTAAAACCTTATCGTTCCCACAAACAGTAGCACTGCCAACGTCAAGTCAACGGTGTTATTCCAGCCATTGCCAACATTTCTGAGTTTTTAAAATCTGTATTGAATTGACTGATAAATGAGCAGCATTGTTCATTTTGTAAAATAATACTGCAATTAGTATGTGTTTGTGTTCAAAACAAAAAACATATTACACTCAGTAAACAAGTCAGATTTTTCATTCTGTTGATATGAACTAATTATTCCAGAAATTTTATCGAAATCGCCTTCTCGATAGCATATTGTTCTAAACACTGGCGTAGCTAATCCTGAGTGGGCCCTGTATCAAAAATTTTTGGGAGCCTTTTTTTGGAAATGTCAGCTTTGTTAATGCGACTATAGACAACATTTTACGATTTTTTGTTTACACATATTGGGGCCCCCTATAGCTTGGGGGTCCCATATCATTTATACCGTGGTAGCTAGGTCCCTGGTTCTACATCAATGGCTCCCAACCTTACTTACCCCAGATTCCTTTTAAACTAAAAACTTGTGTATATATATATAAGTCCCTAAATGTTATAATAATTCTATTTCAATTCATAATAGAAAAGTTACAAATTTAACTTTGATGTCCAGAACAGTAAATATTATTGTAAAAACAATGGAAAATAAAAAATTGTGATATCTTAAGGCTGTTTTCGCCATATGTACGAGAGCTTGATCTTGACGCGGAGCACATTTTCAGACAGAAAAAAAAGCCTCAATTTTTTACAAAATTTGTGACATTGTAACTCATACATTTGTTTATAATATAGTGTTTTTAAAATTTCAAAATATTTCATAAATAATTAGTTTTTCCTTTTAACTTGTAAAGGGATTGCTCATTTAGCATTACGGTACAGGAAAAAATTGAAAAACACATTTAACAAAAGAAAAAATGAATCAACTAGGTTAAAAAGAGGGAGTATGATAAAATAACTGATTCTATACAAGATAGTGAAGCCAGAATATAATATTAATGTTTGAGTACTTTCATATCTGAAAAAATATTCCGAATTTGGTCCCTATTCTTTAACATTAGCGCGGAAGACAACCTTAAATAGAATTTATTCAAATTACAACATTTTTACGTTAAAATATGATGATGTGAAAACACACGATATGGTTAGAAACATCTGTCTATAAGAAATTTAATTTAAATTTTTTTTTTTTTGCTCTGGATATTTTTAATTTGTAAAAATTATTCCCAGTTTTTTTTTATCTTTCACAATAATAGAAATTGGTTACATATATTTAATTTTATATTAAACCTTTCGGGGCCCCCAACATTGTACACACGCTCCCTAAAATTAATTTTAATATTCCACGGACCCCCTCAGCAGTCAGAAGGACCCCCAAAGGATCTGTCGAAGCCTCTTTAGGAACTTATTTTCAAAATACTCAGAATGACAAAATTGAAATAAGATCTCAAAACTCAGCGATAAATATATGTATTTCATAATCATGGAATTCATTATGAATGCTTAATAATAATGCTTAATAACAATGACATTTAAAAATATTAAGAACGAGAAGTGTTTGAGAAATGAGTAATTTGGGATCTTAGACCCATACGTGGTGTTCATAAATTTTAAGGGAAATCAAATTTTGCACTAGAGGACTCATTCATAATTTTCTTTAATTAAAAAAAGTACGAATTAATTTTTTCGTGTAATTTCCGCAGTTCCTTGATTTAATATTTTCTGTTTTTAATTCACTTGTTAAATAATGTTATCTCAATATGTGCAAGATTTATCTTCTACTTTAAACTTGGAATAAAATTCAAAATCGTTTGGCTGTAACACATGCAAAGAAAAAAAAATTTTCAGAAGAAATAGTTTGAGGGTTTCAAGATTAAAATGGGGGCTAGTAAAAGTATCTTAAAATTCTGAATAATTGATCATTTCATGGATTCCTAGTAAATACGAATTAAATTAATAATTGAATCAATATGTAACAATAAACTTTCTCCTTTTCGTATGAGTCTTATTTCAATGAGATCAACATTTTAAAATAAATTATTTTCCATTATCATAATTTTATTTTTGAAAATTATCTGCATTACCGGTGAAAGCAGATGTAATTCGTGATACGCATACATATTAAAGAAACTTAAGAAACAAATAGTTCTGTTTGAGGACTATGATACTATTCAATGTAAATAATCTGCATTAAAATCCTGACTTTAAAAGCGCAAAAGACGTCTAAAACTGAATAAAGTAATCTAACTCCGGAAATAATTTATAATGTATGAAAATAATTGAATTTTTTTTGGAATTTTCGGGAATGGGCTTCCTTTGAAACTTGTATTATTGTCTTAAATTATACTTTATAAGTACTATATAACATGAATAAATTCATCGTCAAACTTAAACACTACAGAAATAAAACAAAATACGTATGTTATTTAAGTTCATTCACCTTAAATTTTTACTTCGTTCTTTATAAACTATATGATTAAAAATTCTAAATATATGTATATTCGCATCTCAAATAACGCGATCTGATTTTTATTAAACTGCGCTTTCAAATGTTCGTACAAACTAAAATAAAAAGATTTCAATCCTCGTTAAATTGTGATATTTTGTCTTTTTTAAAAGCAATCACATCGAATATTTCCTGAGTTTTTCAAGTCTTTTCCGTAACATTTAGATTTAACAGTTAATAGTCTTTCCTTTTCAAATTAAATGTCTGGTTTAATATATTACTTTAAGTAGTATGTGGAGATTCAAGATAAAATAAATTAAATGTAACTTGAAACTATGTTTCAAATTGCATTATTATCATTCAAATACATTATCTTTTTTAAAAGAGAAAATGTTCCATCACTTAAGAAAGCTTCCATTTACTATCTGAAACTAATAATTTTGAATCTAGATAAAGCTCTTTTATTGTTCGTTTTTCCTAGACAAACAAACAGAGCAAATGATTTTTTTAGAACTTAATTTTTGAATGTTTTTTTGCCGTTAAAAGCTAATAAAGGCGATGATTACTGTTTGCATAGCAGCAATTTTATAAACGAATTTGTTATTTGAACATTGTAAGAGATTATTTGAAACGTTTCTGAAGGTGTTGTTTTTATGTTTTACTCTATAATTATTTATATGGGATCTAATATTACGAATTTTGCAGCATATTTATATGAATTGTTCATTGCTTATAAATGTATTTGGTTGTACAATCATGAAATTTGACTTAGGCCAATGATATCGTTCCAAACAATGTATGACGCTGTGTACTAAAGTAAGTAGGCTACAAGAAACTTAGTAGACTTATAATATAAAAATGATATGTAATATAATTTAATAACTTGTCTTTCATGACCCCAAAATTTCAAAAGTAGAACATTTTAAGGAAGCACTGTTTTCATATCTATTCTTAGAACAACTTTTCCACTTAGTTATTCATTATTAAAACTTTCTGAATAAAGTTATTTGTGAAGTTATATATATTTTAATTCAGAAGAAATCAAATGTTATACTTTTATTTTTCTAAATTACATTTTAAAACATTATGGATGTGTAGTTACTTTAGTAGTTACTGAAACTTTCCATTTCACTTTTTTGAATCAGCAAACTTATCTGCATTTGACACACACAAAGTTTTTTCTTTTTAAAAGCACAATAAGATTTGTAGACTTCAACACTTTTGAGCATTTCCTTTGCTGTTATGAACTTCGAAAATTTCTTTAGAATCAATTATATCAGCATTAGCTTTACATTTCTTGTATTTTGCTGATGTTTTTATGATAAATATCAATTACCTAGCAACAGTAGCACAGTAGTTTCAACATCACAGTTCTGCTATAAGTTGATTTATTACTGAAAAATTGGCATAAATGAATCAACATAAGGAACTAGGTTACAAATATATCGATGTATCCTTGTTACATTATATCGATGTATCCCTTCAGTTTCATACATAATTTTTAAAAGTGTGTAAAACAAAATGCAATTTTTACAAAAAACCCCCATTTTGATAAATTTTACCTAAAAATTTAAGCAGAAAATTACCTATTTGTTTTTAAATCATCCATAATAATTATATCCACAGAAAATTATTGCAATTATATTGTCAGGCATGTGATATTCTAATCCAATTTGAATTTTTATAGTAAGAATTATAATTACTTTTTCTCTACTCATCTTCCATTTTTCACTTATACGTACTATATATTTTCAATATCTCTTTTAATTTTACTTTAAACTTGGAAATGAGTTATGATGTTGTTAGACCACACCCATCACCATAAAATAAACATTGAAGTCGAAAAAAAGAACTTATTCAAGAATAAAATTATTCAATAAGAAAACTAATGGTGATTAATTCTATAAACAATCATCGTTTCATCTGGATGTGCCGAGCCTCTTATAACCTTTTTTAAATTGGGAATTTAAACACAAGCATTGAGAACCCTTTTTCTCCAGGGGGGATTTTTATCAGCTGCTTCCGAAATCTACAAACATGTAAAAAAAGGTAAATTAATAGATAACCTTTTTCAGATATCCGGTTTTTTTCATAGTATCACACGGTTTCTTTTTTTTAACGCGTTTTTACGTTTCCCTTGTATGTAAGGAACTTTGGACTCGATTTTACCCACTTTAAAAGTCGATTAATTCGAAATTTTGACACTTGTCAGGACCAATGACAAATAAAAATTTCAAAATTTTGTTCCATTGTTTGACGGATCGTCAAAAATAACGATTTTAAGGGATTTCGACTTTTGGGCCTAATCATTATTCTTTTTTTTCCCAAAAATTTAAAGGGACTATTCCAGATATGCGACAAAAAAGACCCTATTTAAAAGGTCAACCCTAAAATAAAAAACGCTTGTTATTAATACAAAAAAAAAAAAAAAAGTGTTTTTTTATTTTTAAAAAGGGGGAAAAAAGATCGCATGCGAATCAAAATAATTTATGTTCTAATTTTAATATTTTTTTTTAAAAAAGAATACTTTTTTAGAAGGATGATACAATAATTAAAAAGCATATTTAAAAGGGATAAATCGATTGCATTTAATTTTTTTCAACAACTTTTATTGGTTAGACTTTATTTTAGACGGAATTTTTTGAAATATAACGATAGGGGATCACCCGAGGCCCGTAAGCGGGAGAATAAATCCCTTCAAACCCATTAAATTAATATCCATTGAAGAGCAAGACTAATTCCAGTCACATACCCCAATTTTCAAACTCAAAGGGTAAAATTTAACAAAGAATAAATGATAGTTTTAAAAAAAAAAAAACAGGCTTTTTTTTAGATGACTAAAAATGGAAAAAAAAATAGTTTAAAAAAACTAAAAAACTTTTAGTTTACTTTTTAGTTCGATTCACTATAAAAGGTGTTTTTATTTTTCGTGTCGTGTCGTCATGCAGACAAAACCCCTCATTTTAATAAACGACATCCAGTTAACCTTTTACCTTTAGGCCGGTTTTACACGAGGAAACTTTGTGTCAATCAACTCGTTTCCTGTCAATTTTTCCCCAGTGTGAAGGGGGGGCACCTTACAAAGCTCAAAATTGAAAAAGGAGTGCTGTAACGTTCACAATCTCATCGATACAATGATTGAGTCCGAAGAAGCAATAAAAAACTTTCTCCATTTGCAATAAAAATAGGGGGTGAAGAGCATACTTTGAAGTTTCCCTTTAACGAGCGTACTGAAAAGGGAGAACGTGTTTTTTTGAGAGTTTTCCGAAGAGTACCAGTTGATCCCGTGTGAAGCGGCCCTGGCGATTTCTATTCAAAATTATCTCCAGATCGTCCCGCCATTATATGGGAAAAAGCTGTGTTGATTTTGTTATCTTCCATTCTGTTTTTTTCGCACTTCCTAAATCAAAAAAAAACACATTAGAAATTTAAAACAATATTATAAAAGGATCAATTAATATGCATAAATAATTCCATACAGATATCTTGGTTATTTCTTGGTGTTAATTAAAACTTTTTTTAAAATACATTTCACGTGTTCAATAAACTTTGCATAAAGAGATTTTTATACTGATCTTTCAGAAACATTTTTTGAACAAAGTTTTTAAAAAAACAAATTTAAAAACGTACAATTTCTTCGAATATATTATAAATATGAAAGATATAACAATATTCGTCATTGTTAAGCTTAGAAAGGATTGGTTCGTTTAAAACATTAACAAAACTCTTTTGAACTTAGATAATACACAACGTATCGTGAATTTTCTTTGACACTCCAGAGCTATTATCACTTCTGAGGAAAATAGCTTAAAACTTTTTATTTTGAGCTGTTAGAGCTACCAACAACAATTGTTTTGTTAAAGATATTGAGTTAAAATATTTCTTTCCTCACCAAATAAAGTTGTTACTTTGATAAATTACGAACATGTGTTCTATTCTGGCTGCAATTGTTCGCTAGAATTGTTGGGATGTATTCGTTTGATTTGTTTAACAATTGTGTTTCTCAGAGATTTCTTGAAATGAGGCCAGTGAGAAGAAAATAACATACGATTTAAGAGTTATTTGCTAATTTAATTTATTCCTTCTCAACTTTAATGACGATTGTTGTACGCTAAAAAAACCCCGCTCTGCAAAAAATTTTATGAGAAAATTTCAATTTTTCAATTTTTATGTGTTTTTTTTTATTCATGTTTGAAATGACCTTTTTGAATAAGAGAATTTTTTTTTTTATAAAAAAATAGAGCACTTTATCTTAGTGGTTATATGAAATTGCTTAAAAAAAAAGTGATTATATTCACATGGACTGTAAATTTTGAAATAAAACTTATATAAATCTGAAGGTCAAAAAATTTCCACTGTTATACAGATCATACACAAAAAATTTTAGCAAATTATTTTCACAACTTTTTGAGCAATCGCGTCCACGTTTGAACTTTTCGTAAAAATAATTTCAAAAAAGCATCTTTTAAAATTTGACATTTTGGAAAGTTTTGGCATCTCTTTTACTAAAACACTTGTAATTTTTTTTCTAGTGAACGGAAGATAAAAACTTGGTATTTTATGAAGTAATATGATGGCCCCCAAAATAAAATCTAAAAAAAATTTGCTTTTTAAACAAATCATGATTTAGGTTAGTCGGATACCTTAACGACTTTTTCTTTTTCCCCCAAACAAAATGAAGGCAAGAAACCGCTATTTAAGTATTGACTACGGGGAAACCCTGATTTTAAAACAAAAAGGATAACAATAATGTCACCTTTTTATTAGAATAAAGTATAAAATTGTTTTAAGGAATTAAAAAAAAATTATTTAAATATACTATTTTGGCAAAAATTAATAACCTTTCTTCAAAATGTTCCTTTTTTTTGAAAAAAATGCTTCTATTGTTTTAATATTTTGCCTGTATATAGCTCAGACCTCTGTACAGAGGTCCATATTTTTAAAAATTCAATTATTTCAGAGTTACCATCCATTGAAATAATTATTAGTGTTTTTTTTTTAAAATTGCTCCCCCTGTGTTATGGATAGACCCACTTTTAAATTATTATTTAAAATTTAGTTTAGCCTCTGTACAGAGGTTGAGTTTTACAAACAAAAATTATTATAATAGAAGATTTTTCACAAAAGGGGAAAAAATTTTTTTAAAAGGGGTCATTCTATGTTCATTGTTTGTCAAAATATTGTATTAAATAATTTTTTTTTATAATACTATTCTTTAATAATTTTTTATACATTTTCAATCTAAGGACCCATAAAAATCATAAATATCAATTTACACGCTTTTAAAATTCGGGTTCCCAACGTGTCGGAAAACTTAACCCCCCCAATTTAAAGGTTTTTCAACGCTTGGAATTTTTTTTATATTAGCTTGCATTGGAAAAACTGGAAATATTTTTAATGAGATATCTTTTTTCTTCGGAACAGAAAAATACTTTTCTTGTTTGCTGCAAATTTCAACGGGAAAGAATGAAAACCATTATTAGATTTAACAGGCTCAAATGAGGCATGAGTGTAACCTGTCGTGTTTGGCTTTGAATAGGACAGGAAATTCCTTCCTTATCTCATTCCACTCCACAACGCAGGGATATTTTAACGATTATGTTACATTTGATGACGGACTGCATATCTTCAACTGAAGTTGAGGAAATTGTTGATTTTTCGGAGCCAATGGATAGTGATTCTGAATGGATAGTGATTCTGTTACGAAATTCCTATCAAAACTTGTGACGGGCTCACGCGTCTTTTCTGTAACATAACCTCTGGGTTCTTTGACGGCCAAGATTAATGGCAAATTCTTTTCAACCAAAATCCAAGAAGTGAAATGCGATTATGAAATGCAAATAAGATAGCTTTTAAAAAGAACAGAATTTTCCCGAAGTAAAGGTATGGCAATTTAGCGAAAGTTATGTTTGAAAAGATAGAGTGTAAATTTTGACGACCTATCATAAAGTTACCGGATATTAGCCATTGGGTACAAGGTGCATACCATTGCACGCGGCCCAAGTGTTTCCGTACCGTGATAGAATCTTAATTTGGATTAAGGTAGGACTGATTTTTTTGATACTAGGACTTGTAATATTATCAGAATTTAAAGTAGACGGATAATATAATTACTTAGATAAAGTGGTCTAAATTACGTGATTCGGTTTAACTATCGCTGTGTGTTTGGTTTTTTAGATTCTCACTTATATAAATTTATCTAAATTATTAGAAGTTTAAGTTATATTCTTAATAAAGTCATATTAAGAATTTTAATATGTCTATTCATTTTGAAAATCCCACACCTCTAATTTACGCTGACAATCAAAGATATGGTCACCAAAGAGCGACCATATCACAAACTGTTACATTTTTTAATGCTTTACATTGTTGAATCTGCTAAAACATACCTTTGCAGAAGGGTGTAAATGTCGCAGTATTCTCTTTTCTGCATAAAGTCGGAAAACAAATTCGCTTCAAGGAATCAAAAATGTTTTCCAACGTCTATTAGTAAGTATTTTAAAATTTCCAATTGTGAACTGATACGTAATAGTTCTGTATAATAGTACTCTTAGCCATTTAATACCAATCATATCTAACTAATTACATCATTAATTATATCTAACTAATTATATAATTAATTATATCTAACTAATTATACCATTAATAAAACTAAGTGTATATCAATTATATCCAACTAATTATATCAATTATTTCTAACTAATTGATAATTAACTTATTTCTGAACAATTGTTTTATTTCTTGTGTAGTTGCTTGTTGTTAGTGCAAAAAAATTTGCATTCTGTTTGGACGCAAAATATAACGAATAACCTCGAATTAACGAACAAAATATTCAGTCCCGATGAATTCGTTAAATCTGGGTCAGAGTATATTTAAATGCAAATTACTTATTCCAGCGTTGTAGTTAAAAAGGCACTCTTTAAAACACGTCATGAAATTAGCACTGTCTTCTCTTGGCGCACTCACGTCAATCAGTATTAAAACAACAACGCATATAAGTCGTGGATCCTGCAAAAATCTGGACTGTTGTCAATTCCGCAGTTGAAAAAAATTACGTTCTTCATCAAAGATAACGACTGTAAGTGCGGATTGTATTCAACTGTCAGTACTGATTTTGACGATGATAAGAGTACCACGTCTTCCAGTAGCTACTAGGAGACCTGTCGTTGGTGTCAGGATAAATTTCGTGGGGTTTCTGGCTCCGGGCCCGAAGACGCGATGTGTTGCTTGTTGAAAAGTAGTGAATATGCACTTAAATCGACCGTTGACGTTACGGTATTCTTGTAAACCTCGTATAAGACGGAGATGGATCCTCATAACAGAAACAGGCGTTGACAGAACATGCGATTTTTTGAAGTAATTCTCATTTGCGGTTTATTCCGAAAAACCTATTAATGTTGCATTTTTATTTTGTGATGCTTGGGTTTTGCGAGAAACAAGAGATGCTGGAACCCGGAAATGGAAAAGGTGTTCAAAAAAAGTTGCTGCGTAGGTGTATGGAAATAATAAAAAAACATTTTTGTTTTATATTTTCTTTAAATTTTCGTTTACAAAAAAAATAATCTGATCAAGTTGAAATTTAAAATTGTAATTAAGTCGTAAATATTCTTTGTCCTTTGACACTAAATATATTATGATTGGGTCTCATTTAGAAGTAAAAGATTACCTCCAAGATGATTTTTATTAAATTGCACAGCTTTTTAGACTTGTAAATAGCTTGCTTTACCATGAGACAAGCCTTTCAAAGGGTTAAAGGGACTGTTTCAGAATAAATTTACTGTAAAATCCTTCGTATAACGCACATTTTTAACACAAAAAAAAATAAAAAGGGGCGCGTTATACGGGGTAAAAATGATAGCTTCAAAAATAAAAAAAAAAGAGATGTCCATAAAAAAACTTAAGACTTCTGCAAAGATTGGAATTGTTTATTTAAAAGAAATGTAAAAATACCTTGTGAACTTAAAAAAAAAGGGGGGGTTTTTTTTCTAGAAATTTTTTTTTTCAAAAATCCTGGGTAATATCTGAAATAAATGGTTTAAAAACATACATTGTTCCCCATATTGGGGTTCCTTCGTAAAAAAGGGGATACGCGTTATACCTTAAAATTAAAAAATGCAGCTTGAAAGTATAGGTGCGCGTTATACACAAATTATGAATATACTTCGTTTGATGTAACTTATTAGTAAGAGGTATAAATATTTCAGAAAGAGCAAAAGTTTCATAAAGTTTAAAAAAAACCTCTAGCCCAGCCAGAATATTTTAAACATAATTAACTACAAAACGAAATTCTGATGTGTAATTTCGATCTTCAATAACTTTATAATACTTTGAATAATTAAAAAATCTTAATTCATATCCTTTCACGAGTCACCCCTTGAAGCGCTAGAGAATCTATCATATAATTTTTCTTTTTAAAACAATTTTTGTTGAAAATATGTTATTTATTTACCATTAAAAAAATTGAATTTATAATTGAAAAAATTGCATTGTCAATTATTTTTGAGAAAAATTGTTCTCTCTTGATAAGATTAATCTATTTAATTTTTAGCTCTTTGTTAATATAAAAAAAAATTATAAAATTTTTTTTCTTTAAAATATCGGAAAAGAAACATATATTAATTTTTAAAAAAAGTGTGAATAATTACTTTTTTTTATATATTTTTTGAATTTAAAAATTTTTTTTATGTGTTTATTGTATATTAAAAGATGAACCTCTATATAACGAATTTTTCATGTAACGAACTTTTTTCCGGGATTTAGCGTCTTCGTTATATAGAGGTCCGATTGTATATATTATGTATTTTTCACACTATGTTTAAGAATTATGCGTACATAGATTTAATGTTCTGTTTCGAGTACAATCTTTTTTAACCCATTTAAATGAAAATGATGTGAAAAAAACATAATTCAGACTTACAACCTGTTAATCGGAATGGAACTCATCATAAGTCGAAGAACTTGGCTTGGCTGATTTATGTCCATGAGCGTATTTTTAAGCGAACATTATAAATAATTAGGTGCAGATATGTAATTTTTCTCAGCAGAAATTCAAAGCGATGTATTAATTAAAATGCCGCCTTCTATTTTTAACAACGACCAAGGGCCCTGTTGACTTTTTCACTGTGACAAATTCTGGTAATAAAGCATAGAGATGAGCGTATGTGCACAGTCATCGCTTTTGTTTGTTCTTTGAATGACAGCTAAACGTTTTTTGTAATTTATTATCCAAAGCCAGCGAATTTTGGCAATCCTTTGAGCTTTTGAAACTGTGTCTTGCGGTGCTTTGAATTGCTTCTATTTATTTACAGTCTGGAGAACACATATTCCGGTTCATGTACTGGCAACGAAAACGCTTTCACATTAAACTAGCGGCATTAAGATAATGGATTTCTTAAGAAATGTCTTGAAATGCTTAACTTTAGGGAAGATATTTACTTTAAATATGTATGTGTGTGTATAATACACGCGCACATAAGAATTCTTTGAAGTCTTCTTATTTTGAGAATAAGCAGTTTTGAATTTAATAGCTTTGAGATGTTTTGAATGGAATGGTTTATTTATTTGTTATTTAGTTATATTCTTTTCTTTGCGCGCGCGATTCAGGTATTCCGAAAAAGATTTTCCTTTTCTATAATTATTATCAAATCAAATGAAGCAAAATCTTAGATTTTGTTATGACTATCTTTTTAGAAATTTCTGTTCTTGAAATAGAGTTATATATGTAATTGCACAGATACAAACTTAAGCCAGTGGTCCATGAAAATTTTTGTATAGCCAGCTCTACAATTGGGACATTATTTACATTTTTAAGAAGATTCAGTTTCAAAAAAGACGAGTAACAAAAGTATTATGGAATATGGATTACACACACTTTGTTAAAATTTTAGCTACCATTTTTAGTGAAATTCCTTCTGAGTTACTTTTGCAAGTTTTTTATAGACATTTGAAAATGAGAGTTGTCAGCCATGGTGAGTGAGTGTTTATTTTTTTTTTTTTTGGCTCAAGAGCCATACATTCGTTAATATTGTAAAATATGAATAATATATTTAAATATATATTTATTGTGCGTATATAAAAATGTAATTTAAATTTTCAGATTAAAAATGATATAAAATTGAGTAAAGTATTTAAAAATGCAGAAATGTAAAATTTTATAGATATCTCTTTTTTTTAAAAAAAAAATCTAATGGTACAATAAAATCCTTACAAAGAAATTATACCTCATGTAAAATATCAATTGAGCATAAAAAAGCAAAAAGATTTGGATGGGGAGCCTCCCCATCTAAATCAGTCAAATTTAAAAGATAAGTTTTAAAAAAGGTGTTTCTTTTAGATGAATACTGTGGACATTCTATTAAAATGTATAAAATGGAAAGGTCCCTTGACAAAAGTCGCATACTGGGGACTCTCTCCTGGCAAATTACCATCCGTTAGATGTCCGATACGAAGTGAGTCAAGCGGAACATTTTATCGTCCCTCGGGAGTGGAAGGATGAATTCTATGTAGCTTGTTATGACCTGTTGATCCCAAGTCTCTTGCCATATATGATGGATATAGTGTTGTATAGATGTCAGCCATGGTAAATTCGCTGTAGAAGACTTTAGTTTGTTGATATTGCTTTTCATTGCCGGTTAGTTCTTGCTTTTCGTGAAGTTTCTTTTCAGTAATATAGAATTTATTAGATGCGCGTAAATAAGTGACAGTACAATTATAGTACTCACAATCATTTTTTTAATACAAATAAAATTATTCATTTAGTGGTTCATAAAGTTTTTAAGATAATTAATTTTACACTTTTTGATAAATCTATTAAAATAATTGATAGTGTAAAACTGTAAAACTTGTGACGGGGCTTTATCGCGTCTTTCACTAAAATCCTCTTGGGGAATCTTTCGGGCCAGAATGGCATTTCATTCCAACCAACTCAAGAAGAAAACGCGATATGCAGATTAGGAATGATTATATATATTGGAGCTTTAGCATTCGCGAAGGAGGCTAAGGGGAGTCTTAGAAGTCTTAGGAAGTATTATAAGAGTCATATAGAAGTGAGTTCGAAGCCAGAAGGTTGCCTGGTTGTCGGATAAGGTGGGATTGTAGTATTATATAGAAGATATAAATATTGACCACTCAAACCTTCCATAATAAATTTAGTTTATTATTATCTCAATTTATATTAAGCAATGCAACACAAGTCTTAGAGGGAAATGATGAGGAGAGATATGACATAAATAACAGTTCTTAGCAAATAGAGCAATAAATCCTACTCATTATCTTTATAATAAATTAACCAACGAATCTAACCAAGATTTGTTTAGTACATTTTAAGAAAAAAAAGGCTAAAATTAAAAGGAGAAAAATAAATTATTATTGGAAAAAATGGGTAAAAATTGACAAAAAATTACATAAACGGGGCCCGCTGTGTACAAATAGTAAACGAAGAAATTCTCAATTTTTCAACTTTGATGTATTACTTTGCTATTCCTTTTTGAAGTGACTTTCAGGATAAGAGAAATTTTAATTTTTACAAAAACTGGAGCACTTTTTCTTAGGTATTATATGAAATTGCTTTAGAAAACACTGATTATATTCACATATAGGACTGTAAAGTTTTTAATAAGACAGTGATTGATAAATTTGAAGGTTAAAACACTTCTACTGTTTTACAGAACACACAAAAAATTTCAGTTAATTATTTTCAAAACCTTTTGAGTATTCGCTGCCTTCATTTGAGCATTTAAGAAAAAAAAACACATTTCGAGCAAAACGCAATTTAAAATATGACATCTTGTTTAAAGTAGTGCATCTGCTTTCACTAAAACACTTGCAGTTTTTGTTCTAGTGAATGGCAAATAATAAACTTGGTATAAAGCTAAATATATGGCCTATAAAATAAAATCATGTAAAAATTTGTCAATTTTTTGCAAAATCATGATTTTAGGGTAGTCGAATATCTTAACAGAAAATTATTTACAAACTTAAAAGAAAAATTCCTATACATTTTGCATTAAAAAAAATTAAATGCAACAAACAATTTTCCTGAACACACACAATACATCGTCACTTAAAAAAATTCATTATATAAAACTTTTCGCCATAAAGTAGTCACTACTACAAAATCAGGATGAATAATACATTTAAAAAAACCCAGGTTCATTTTTACATAATCTTCCCCTATATTAATCAATTTCTTTCAACTAAAAAAGTTCCAGTTTTAAATTCTTTCTTTATTCAAACTCTACACTTTATTACTAATAGTTTTCATTATTCTTCTGCAAAATCTAACTTGCACAATAGGAAACACAAACACGTATCACGCATCGAAAAAAAATTTTAAGTATAGCTTCATAAGCACAGAAACATGAAAAAAAGTTCTCACACTCGCTTATTATGCTTTCCATGTTAATGATAAAATAATTCCAGCGTTATTCATCACTGTCAAACCAACATTATCTACTTCTGCTGGAAGGAAAATGGATATTACACCACTGAGTCCAACTTATCCATGTCGTACAGCACCCGAGATAATTTCTCTCTACTTACTATCAGAAAATCTGATAATTGATGTTCTGCTAAAACATTCATGCCATTCATTACTTCGAAAATTACCTCTTTCACAGAAAATGAACTATACGGTATGTTCGTAATTATGTGTATATTAGAAATTTTATATGAAAAACTTTTAAGTTGGTTTTTATGGAGGATGGAAAGTTTAAAAATAAAGAAACGTTCGACGATGCTTGTGTTCTATTTTTTCATTAAAAAGTTATTTAACTTTTCCTATGATTAAATTAGATAATTGTAATTAATTCTCAAGAATGTTTCGCAATATGACCACAAAATATAAATCTCGTGAATTATTTGCCTAATGTTTGACAATGATAGAGAAAGATATATATACCTTTTTAGAAAGTTTGTTAACAATAAAAGTTTTACCATAAGAAATATTAACAATTTCAAATTTTACATGTTTTTCAATTCCTACTATTAGCTCGCACTGTCTATATATATATATTTATTTATTTATATATTTGTATATTTATTTATTTATCTTGGTGGAATTTTCAATCGTTAATAAAATACATTTTAAAGTGCTGAATTGAGCTGAAATTTTATATACAGGATCATTTTGGATGACAATACAATAATTTAATTATAATTAATAAAAATTAATGGATTAAAACTAATTATTTAAAGAATTACAAATACAGCCACGTTAGCGCCTTGTGTCAAAATTTGAAAAGGTTTTTTTCTCACGTGTTAAAGCATTCAGTTGGACTGAAATTAAAAGGACAATACGATACTTTAATGATAATTAAAAAAACTAATAACCACTTAATGTTGTGATTCTGTCCTATGTATATACATATTTATATTAATTGTAACTTTTTAATAAAAAGTAGCTAAAATAAAATATTTCGTTGTTGATCGAAGTAGGAATTGACTTAAAAACTATTTTTTTATATTACTTGTTTTAGAATTAGAATAAACTGATTGTTACATGTTTATTCTAAAACCATTAAATTTCCCTTTGAAAAATTCGGTACTTACGTATTATCGCAACAATCGCCAACACAATTAATAACTCGCCAAGTTAGCAACCCTGATTTCCTATGTGTTGTCCGCGCTGAATTGGTAACCAAGTATTTCGTTTCATATAATGTCGTCAATAGGTCACAATAATACGTAAGTACCAAAAATTCTTTAAAAATTTTTATTTATTTCATAAATTAAATAGTTATTAAATTTTAAAAATAGTGCACAAAGATCAACTAATTTTTTTTAAAATAGCAGTTATTAGAACTCTACTTTAATTTTCAATTAATTACTTAGAGGATTATAATTTAAAGTTTAGAACTTTAAATTCAAAAGAATAGCAGCAGTAACATCTTCCAGCTACTATACAATATGTGTGACTACAATCTTTCTTCTTTGTACTTGCCTTTTCCGATTTATCTATGAAACTCAATTAACTTGGAAAGAATTGATAAAACAGTTTAATTAGAAAGGACTGCGAACAAAGCTATGTATTGTATTCTGTTGCGATGGATTGCTTCAAGACTTTTTTTTAAACAAACTAACTTTTCAATGCAAAACGAAGGGAATTAGTTGATTGACAATGTTTTTAAAAATGAATAGCCTCGACTCCCTATCAAAACAACATAATAATGAATTATGCAGTGGGCTTACAAAGTGGAATCCAGGGTAAATATTTCATAGAAGATACTTTGTATAAACGCTGCCCTTATAAATTATTAAAATGTTACTTTGCACTTTTGTTCTAAATGTTACAAACATGAATGCTTCAGTCTTCTATATGAAACATTTAACTACATTTTTTTAGAGAAAATGAGAAGGAAAAAGATTCTACTTAATCTCCAAAGAATCCCGAAACCTAATTGGAATTCAGGAAATTATATATATGGCAATATTTGGCATTGAACCAAAATACTGAATATTTAACAAAGTTTCCATTTTTTTCTCCTTTTAAAACTTTATATATCTAGTTAAAACATTTTATTAATTTACGCCGGAATTAAATTAGAATGCAAATTTAGAACTAATTGAATTTATTATCGGTTCGGTGAAACACAGCTGGAAAAATTGTTAATTCATGTATAAAATGTCTGGTCGTGTCAATGCGTAAACTTGACTCTTACCATATAAATTAGTTGACATTGTAACAAAGAACTTTTAGGAGCTTGCATGCGAGTTATGCCTTAAGCCTTGCTATGAATTTAAATTAGGGCAAAAAATTAACTTCAGGCATATTGAATTCATATCATAAAAATTATCTTTAACATTTTATCAATTCATTGGAAGATTTACATAGCTGTACATCGAAAGTTTTTATCATTTTCAATTTTTCGCACGACCGATTTTTTTAATTAGAAACTTTATGTGGAAAAGATCATTTACATATTTTAGTGGACCTTTTTTCACATGGCATTTTTCTTCGTGATGTTAAAAATGACCAAGTTTAAGGAACATTTTTTAATTATACGTTAAATCTCTTTCATCTAAAAGCAAAAAAAAAGCCCCTGATGACAGTGAAACAAAGTTACGAATCATGTAATGAGAAAACTGTTTATTGACAATTTGATAGATGGATTTGGTACTTTTCCGTTTTGCCGGCTCAAATCTACGACGATTGGTTGGCGACAACACACAATATTAGTTCTCATTAGTTTTTCATCCATTTTTGACGTATTAGGAAAAAGACGTTACTGGTGAGAAAAGACTACGACTTGATTAGAAAATGTTGTGGTAAAAGGTTACCAGCGGGAATATTCCTTTTGGAATTGGTAATATCATTTTGGGCGACTTTATCGCCTTCTCCATTTCAACGGAAAAGCACCGAATTTTTTTAAAGCCTTGAAAATATATCTCAACCATTAACTTTCTTTTTAACATAATTTTGGTACTTTTCCGTTTTGCAGGCGAAAATCTCGCCAAGCAGATTTTATTGGCGACAACACACAAAAAACACATAATGTTAAAAGCTGCGACTTGTTTTGAAAATTTGGTGCTAAAAGGTTACCAGAAATATTCCATTTGGCGTCAGTTGTATTCTTTTTGGCGACCTTGTCGCCTGCGTCGGAGAAAGGGAAAAGTACCAAGGATTTTTATACAAAACAAAATTTTCATGAAGAAAATATGTAATTACTTGCTCTAACAAGTTTTTTTTTTTAAAAAAATCAAAAACTTCTCAATTTTTAAATGGATGAATCTATTTTATATAAAAGATATAACGAAAAATATAATCTCGAACCAGTAACTATAATCAAAAAGGAACAAGATGCACAACAATCGAAGTTCCGTTATATGTATTCTTAGCCGCTTTTGTAATCCCATTTCTCTAATTTGTCAACATTCCTTTGGTCATTTCTATAGTTTCTCTCTGAAATTCCTCATCAGTTATCAATTTTTAGTGGTATGTTTGGAATGACATAACAAAGAAAAAAAATAATCTGTTATAGCTCATTAATCTTCTGTGAGACTTGAAAGACTGTCAGAGGAGCTGTCACAATGACCGTACAATGGCCTTCATCTACAGTTCGACAGCGACTGAGATGGGGTATGTTAAACAATTGCTTGAGGGTGTAATTTCCACCTGTTCACTCAGACAGTGGTACTTGGGACATTCTAACAGTGATATCACGGAAAAAATCTCATTGATATGTAACACCATGGGCTAGTTGGTTGTAATATATATACCCTTTAAATTGAGAATTAATTCTTCACTCTATATAAATTCATCTAATAAGATATGTATTAATAAATCTAAAGATTTGCATTCTTTAAACTGTTATCGAAAAGACAGGTGAATAGGTTGAAAAGTTTGCTGAGTTATTGATTTCTTACGTAGCTGAATTTAATGTTTCTTATTCTTTTATATTTCATTAGTTCAACAATCCGACGATGCTAGACAGTAGATGGTTCTTTTTTAAACAAAATTTTGTTCTGTTGTTTAAATAGATTACGTATTTGCCAGAAATTTTGGTTCGTTCTTTCTTAACTAGTGAAAAAATTTAAAATTATAAGTTAAGTTAATTAATAGTTAAATACGAAGATTACCAAATTACCAAAGAATCAGCAACCTCACTTTTATCAATCTGTATATTTACTAATAAATAAACTATTTACTATATAAGTATCGAAATTAATTATTAAACGTAAGTTAATTGGATATTTACGCGTATTATACCATCAACCAATTTCGTCAAATTAAAAGATAACACCAATTCAAAAAATGTCCCAAATTCTGTCATCGTTATTACTATTGTGTTTGAGCATGCGCACGATTTTCCTGCATTATTGGCTGCATATCATGGCATTTGGTGACTTTTTTTGATATGATGAAATTGGTCGACGGTATAAAACTAAGTACTGTGAGTTGTAAGAAATTATTCATAGTTACGTTAAATTTGTTGCAGTAATAAAAATATAGATTAAACTAAAATAATTTTCGTACTTTTAATTTTGCAGAAAAATAGAAAAGTGTTTCATTAAACTTATAAAATTTATACAGTGATGATGATGATTTTTGTTAACTCCTTTGACGTAAAAATCGGTATGTTATCACTCTCACGTGTTTTTACTTGTTATAAGAGTTTCATAATAATGATTATATTCAATTCCTACTATTAGCTCACAATCTCTGTATATATATATATATATATATATATCTGGGTGGAATTTTCAATCGTTAATAAAATACATTTTAAAGCGCTCAAGTTGAGCTGAAATTTTATATACAGTATTATTTTGGATGACAATACAATAATATAATAATAATTAATAAAAATTAATTGATTAAAACTAATTATTTAAAGAATTACAAATACAACCACGTTGGCGTCATTTTTGGGGACTTAGTCAAAACATGAAAAGGTTTTTTTCTGTTAAAGTATTCAGTTGAACTGAAATTTATATACACGATTGTTTTGGATGACAATACGATACTTTAATGATAATTAATGAAAATTAATGACCACTTAATGTTGTGATTCTGTCCTATGTATATAAATATTTATATTAATTCTAACTGTTTAATAAAAAGTAGCTAAAAAATAAAAATTTTCATTGTTGATCTAAGTAGGAATTGACTTAAAATTTTTTTATATTACTTGTTTTTATATTATGTCGTTTGTAACAATGGACTTTGGATATATTTAGAATTCCACTTTCGTTTTGATTGGGGGAGGGGGGTTTCTCGGCTCTTTTTCCCTGTGTAAGTGTGTGTGCGTTCTACAGTAATGATTTGTTAGATAAGTTCATATAATACTTATTTTCAGAAATTATTTAATAATGTACCATTTTCTTTGCTTCAATCTTTTTTTCTATTAATTGATATAATAAAATATTTGAAAACACTTAAGATTCTCGAAATTATTGATGGAATCACATAACATATAGACTATTTTTTCTTCACCTAACGAAATATATTTATTTCAGAAAAATTAAAGAAATAAATCATACAAAAACTAATGTCTATCCAACTATTTGCGCTTGGTCCCAAAACACGCCAAGATGGAAGCCAAATTAAGGAGTACTTTGAAAGACATCATATTAAAGTAGTAATTTGTGATTTTAAATTCTCAATAATTAGACTCTATTTTCAGTCGTTCCTTGAATTTTTGATAGTGAATAAATTGGTCATATCTCTATATTTTTGTTATTACGATCAAAGATCGTTCCAAGAAAAATTGAAATTTGTAATCGAAAATTGAAATTTGTAAACCATATTCATACTAGTAAGGTGACCAACTGTCCTTCTTTAGAGAGGACAGTCCTCCTTTTATAGGTTCTGTCCTTCCTTGAAAAGTATCCTCCTTTTTGTCCTCCTTTTCAATATTTTAAAATTGATCTGATGATCCTTATTTTTAGAGATGAACCAAACATGTTTCCAAAATGTCGAAGAATGATCTGAAACAAATATCACAGGAAATAACAGTTTTCAATGGTGTTTTTTGACTTCATCGCAAGTAAATTGGGCAGATATAGAAAACTGTGTTGGCATTTTATCAAAAGAAATGCCTGATATTAAAAACGTTGACAATGGTTTGCTTGATGGAATTGGAAGGCTGAATGTACATTTAAGTTATAATAAATTGAAGCAATTGGAACATCAACATGCTTAAATTGATAAAAGATGGGTGGAAATACTTAACCATTTAAAAAATGAACACATTCCATATAAAAATTTAGTTATTCTTTTTTGAATTTACGCTGTGCTACCCTGGAACTAATGCAGCAGTTGAAAGAGTTTTTTTCAGTTGGTAATGATTTTTGTGAAGTGACTAGTGAGAAATCAAAATTGAACGTTAATATTTTGGCTACAGTGCTTACCGTGAAATTCAGTTTGATGAATATTTTTTGCTTGAACTTTCCGATATACTAAAAAATGATATCTTGACAAAAAAGAATTAATATTCAATGGGAAAAATACTCATTTAAGATAATAATTAAAAAGAATGTAAGCGTAATTAACGTATTTTTGTTTGAATTAATAAAACGTTTCATATATTTAAGCTGTAATTTTTTCTTAAGTTTTTCGCCCTCCTTTTCATTGTAAAAAAGGTCACCTTACTAATACACATGAACGAGAAATATACATTGTTTATATTAATAATAAATACATTTGTAAAAATCCATTAAAGTGTCCTTGTTTTTCAGAATTATTCATAGAAAGCTCTCAGTAATAAATTAAATTAATTCGTATTTAAGAGTCGAGTTGCAATGTGTCATTACAGAGAATAAAAAAACTGAGATATAAAGTTTCTCACATACAGGTTCTTCGGAATCAGCTTTTGAATATTAAAAAAGAATAAAAATATTATTATCAATACCTCTTTTTGTATCTATCGATGTGTTATTTAATAGTTCCTTGTCGAGCGTCATCATTTGCCTTTTAATAAACTGGAAATATTTAGCTGTAACAATTCTTTTTTCTTGAAACATTCTTATTCTTGTTTCAATCGAAGACCAAGAAGATTCTAATTTCGGCTAGACCTGTTTCGTCAAGGTTAATTTCCATTCCGGAACATCTGGTAAAGACCACCTGTCGTTTTGTTTCGACAACAGGAATTAAATGTCGTTTTCTATCACGGCGGGAAAAAAGCGAAGAAAAAATTAGTTGATTCGGTGTTTTAAGAGAATTGAAAGATTCCTGAGTCAGTAATTAGGAATCATTACATGAGATTATCATTTTTTTTAAAAAATTTGACGGTTCAGGCATTGAAGTATTTATCGTACAATAATGGCAACGATTTTCTTTTAAAAACAATACCAGTTCAAAATGTATCGTAAGCATTTGTCGAAGCAAAGATTCAGCCTTGATATTTCTTAAAATAGAATAAATGATATACTAAAATAAGTTATTCAGCAAATTTTGAGAAAAATAGTAAAAATAGTATAATCAGTATCCTTTAACTCAAAATTAATAACTATTAATGGTGAACTTTTTTTTTTGTTCTCAAATCCTGTTTTGGAATTTCAAGGTCTTAGATGACGTTTGCGTACAAGTAATGAAGCTCAAATTATATTTCAATTTAGTTATCAGTTTTATGTTATAGATTTGCTGGGAATTCAAATTCGTTAATATAATTGTATTTAAATACGTGTGTGTGTGAGTGAGTGAGTGAGTGAGAGAGAGAGAGAGAGAAAATCGCTGCACAACTCAAAATGCATTTAGATGTTTAAACTACAAATTTGTTTGATAATATGAGTAATATAGTGAAATTAAAGGAATTTGGATAAGAAAGAAGTTCAATAAAAGTAAAACTTTGTAAATAATAGTCGAAAGACTTCAGAATTCTTTGTGAGAACAAGATGCTAATATGATAGTAGCAAGCATTTCTAATACATTAATAATGATGGCAGGACAGTCTCCAACCATTAATAAGAGACTGTCCTGCCATCATTTTTATATTAATTACAAAATAACCCTATTTCTAACTGGTCATGGTAACTTTAAAATCTACTTGAACAAATTTAATTTAGCACCGTCATCTTCCTGTGACTGTGATATTGGGGGCGAGGAAAATGTAGAACATACGTGCCACTTCTGTGTTCCAAGTTTGAAGGAGAACGAAATATACAAAGCCCCTTTCAAAGGACAATATAAATTGGGCCCCCCAAATTTTAACCAATTCCCCCAAAAAGTGCTTTTAAAAATTCTGTGTTGTAAATATTTGTAATCCTTCATAATCTCAAAGTTTTTTTCCTTACTTCCTTTGTAATGTGGGCTTAATATTTTTCTGTGAGCCTTTTTTTTCTGTGTGGTACTGTTTTTTTAGTATCTTTTGCTTCTTCTTTGCACACCGATATCAGTTCAGTTAGACATTGCTCATACATGTTTTTACGGCATGAAAAAAATGATAAATACCCAACACAGAATTTTTATTGATTTGATGTTATGACTGCTACAGTGGCGTAATGGAAATATTGGGGCCCCCCCGTGCAAAGTCAGGGTTTGGGCACCAAGCCGGATTTTAAAAAGGATATGTATTGGCATCAGTAAACTTTGGTCCCTCTAGAATCCGCCCCCCCACCCGCAATGCGGTTTGTCATTACGCCTTTGGGACTGCTATTTCTTAAGCAATTCCATAAAAATTTTAAAAAATTTTATTGTCTTAACATCAGTTAATTTTCCTTTTCCCGTCGGGGTTTTTTTCTCCCTTTTTTTTAATTTTAAGTCGGCTACCCACTCTTTTCGGGATTTGCCCTTTTTTATTCATATTTTGTGATACTATCGAAACTATACACATTTGTAACTGCAAACTGCATTTGGGAATCACCATTACCATTCAAGAATCTTGCGATACAAAAACATTCAAATATACTGTTCTATACGAACTAACCTATTCCATATCTAAAGCAGATCCTAAATGATTGGAGGAACATGTACTATGTTCGATTTGATTTCAGAAATTTTCCAGCTGTTGCCAAGCCTGAAAAACCTTGACATTATTTCTAAATCCAAACTTTCCAATCGCAAAAGTCGAATTAAGAGATCGAAATTGTTGGCAATCTATAAAACAAAATAAAAAAAAGTATTGAAATTGAATTTAAATTAAAAGGGGGGTGCTGCGAAAAAAAACTTTTTAAAAAAAATGTTGCTTATGATTTGGTAACGTTAACGGTTATAAATTTTCGTGGAACCTCAAAAAAGCTCTATTGTCCGCTCATCAAAAAAATTGAACAGAGAACAATTTGTTGATGTTTCATTCGACATAGCCCCTTCCTGGATGACCATGTCGTGCCGGTTCCGGTAAGCTGAGGTGTGGGATTATCAAAATGATGAGACATAGTAGTTCTTAATACAACTTTTTTTAAGAATAACTTATATTATTTAAATTCTAATTTGAAAATTTTTTAATTAAAGTGAGAGTCAACCCCAATTAAACCTTGTATTTAAGTCAATCACCCCTGATCCTTTATCTCAATTATCTTTTAATCCTATTCATCTAATTACTTATATCAAATATTCCCTTTTTCAGATCTCCTTCCTTTCCCAAAAGGGGAATAGCTATAATTCACTTTGAATAAGAAGATTCCGACTTCTTTATATTGGCTTCTATTCCTTCAAAGCTTCGGACTGCTAACTCTTGATCTGAAAAGCTCCACTAACTATCTTTAAACTTGTCAGGTTTTGATCAGAAAAATTTCCCACACTAAACTATCTCTAAGCTTCCCGCTTTTCTTATCTCAAAAGCTTCTACCCTTTTATGTATACCCATTTACATATTATCTTTGTTTATCTTCTTGGTTTTGGGGTTGGAAAAAGTTTTGCCATTAATCGTGGCCGTAAAAGAACATGGATTATGTTAGCAGAAAGACGCGAAAACGTCTAACCCCCCCAAGAAGAAAAACATTTAAAAATTCTCAATGCCCTTAATAAATTCGTGTCAAAATCTCTTTTTCTAAATTTCTTCGTTTTCTAGTTTTAAAATTTTAATCTTAAACCCTCTTTTTATTTTTATAATTTCAATATTTATCTTGACTTTAATTTTCATTACTCATCTTAAAATTTAAAATTTTTATTAAATTTTAAAATTTTAAACTCGTGACAATAAATTTTACCCCAATAATGGCCAAACATTAATTTACTGTTTAATTTATGCCCTCTCACACATTCAATTCAAAATATTTATAACTTAAAATTTTAAAAAATATTCTATTGCGCAGACCCAATCTAACACTATATGGAGCTGGTACTTCCGCTCCTTTCTTTTAAACTATAAAATTTCATACTTTTCAGGTTTTCAGGGTCAGTCTCCTGAAATAAAACTTTGAGTCTCTATTTCCCTAATATCAATCAATTTATATATTATTTTATATCACAATAAATTTTCCTCTCCCTCCCCACATCTGGTTTCAACAAAAAAAATCCCCAATGAGCCGCGCATCGTTTATTTTTGTTTCTTTATACGCCGCGTTTCCCCGAACCCGTGCCTCATATATAACAATACAACAACATATATATATAAAATATTATACAATTACAAACATTTTTTAATAACTATTTAAAAAAACCCAAAAGGGAATTTTCGCATCTCCGAAATCCATCGAAGCAAACAAATTGGATTACAAATTTTTTTTCAGAAAAAATTTTAAAAATCAAAAATTCCCCAAAATTTAAAAAAACACTCATTGTAGTGTTTGACTTGGCTTATAACTTTTTTAAACACCGCCCGAGACTTCCTTCTTTGCAATAATTTTCCCACCCCTTGTTGGAAGATCAAAAAAAGAAAAAATACAACCTGATTTTTATATGTTTTTTCCCCCATTCCCTCAACGAGGGTGCTATCCTCTTCTTTCCTCGGTTGTACTGGAATTTCTTGTTTGGGCTTGTAAACTCTTGTCGTCCTTTCCTTGACTTCCCAATTTTTTCCTTGGCTGGTCGGGGGTTTTTCTGTTCTCCCTCGTGGTCTTAATTGTATCTTTTCATCTGGAACTTCTGTGCATTCTCTTTTTTTTTTTCCTGCTTCTAGAAATAGTATGGATGACATTTGTCTTTTATTTTTTTTGTTCCCCCTTTTTTTTTACTTTCTTTTGGTCCCCTTTTCCCCCACACACCTGATCTTTTAATACCCTATTATATCTAAACCGTTTTTTTTTCATTCCCAAATGAACTAGGTAGTGATCTGACCAGTGATTTGTTTTATGCTTCCTCTCTGTATTTTTATATTGATTTGATTGGTTGCAAATGCTTTTACTCTAACACGTTTCACCGCAGATTTTTCCTTTTATGTGACTCATTTTAATCTTTGATGCTTTTCCGAAGTACTAGTTTCCTGACTTGATCTTATACTATTTGGGATACCTGTTGCCTAATTCTGACCTCGTCACATTTCCTATGACGATATATTCTTTATTTGATCTGCGTTAACTGTTAATCTTTTCTGTTTCCATATTACAATATTATTATACTTCTTGCTTCTCAAGACTCTATAAGGTCCCTCAAATTTTTGTTTAAATTTAGCACATACTTTGTTAGCTGCTGAACTTACAGGGTGTGTTTCTAAGACCCAATCGTGCAACTGACCTTTGTCTTTTCGTCTATTGCATATTTTTCCCACCTTTCCTGTTTAATTTCGTACTTAGTCTAGCTTCCTGGAAATAACATGTTTTGTTTGAATTTTAGAACTTTCGATATCGCGCTGGTTTTGAAATGGTTGGCAATGGTACGGCCTAAAAATAATTCAGCCGGTGTTTTCCGTTGTTTCATTCACCGCCGTACGAATGGCGTAAGCAAACTCACGTAAATTGATCCCAGGAAGTATCGTGTTGATCATTAACATAATTTACCGTCATTTTACTTTCTCTCTCGATTAACTCTTTCAGTCCGATTTGCTTTGGTCGATGTCAACAGTCTTCACGTACCTTATGCCTAATCTTTTCTTAAGTGCTCAAAAATCTCGGATATAAATTGGGGACCATTATCACTTATTAATTTTATTGGAGCTCCATAACGCGATATAAAGTTGTCCAAAAAAATATCACATGTACTTTGAGATGAGGCCCGGCACACAGAGGTATAATTTCAGCTACATTTGCTGGAAATGATGATCGGTTCGCCACTAAGAGAAATATGGCGGTTGCGATACTGTTCTGTGCAGAGATACGGGCCTAACAAATCTAACGTCACTATCTCATTTCAGGATAATTTGACCATAATTCAGTTTAACCGACCAGCTGGTAACGCGTTTTTTTACGGTTATTAACTTGGCACGCAATGGCAGAGACATATTGATCAATGAATTTTCTCATGTACGGGGAAAATAGCAAACGTCCGGAATTTTGCGATGCGTTTTAAAATCACGCCCTAGAGTGTCAGCGATTGGCTTGTCATGAAATTCTCTCATTGCTGCATTCCTTAAAGATTTTGGAATGTATCACGCATTTCACCTAATGAAGTTGGGTTGGTTGGGTTATCTTCCGGGTTTTCGTATCTATAGATATGACCTAATTCTGGGTCATTTTTCTGTTCAGTTATTAATTGTTCCGCGATGAAATTGCAAAATCTTTGATTATAGCACAATTAATTTTATCACCAATTATATTTTTTCCACGTAACGGTAAAACATTAGCCACCATATTTGGCATTTTCTGACCCATTAACAAATTCCTTTATTTACCTTATTATCTTCAACCAGTGAATTTTGAATTTTCTAGCGTTTGCAGTCAAAATCTAATACGATTCTTGACCTCTGCCAAAATCTGCTACCTAAATACATGGGTATTCTAAATTTTTCAACACATGAAATGGCCAATTTCTTTCGATTGTCTGAGTACGAACTTTCAATTCTACTATCCTGTTTGGCATTTTGCACCCTGTGCTGTTATTACCTGGGCTCGCGATTTTTAATTTTGCTTATAGAAAAATATTTTCTATATACTTCTTGATATATAAAATGATTTATCTGCTCCGGTGTCCATAGCGCTTTCAAAAATGTGTTATTTAATAAAATAGGAACGTGGGGGAAGTTCTACGGGTGATATACATATCGGAGAAAGTCTAGTGTCTCTCTTGTCGACACCTCTTGAGGTTGATCATTAACCTTTACAATATTTAATCGTCCCCTTTGCTTCCTATCGCCTCGATTGAAATTTTCCTCGAACTATTTCTACGGTCCCTCTATTAATATTATCATTCGCTCATTTCGGAAATAGGTAACCCCTGTTGTTGAATCTCTGATGTTATTATGAGCCTATTCCTCTCAGACCCTCTATTACTTTGACGGCTATTCTCGCAAAACTCATTTCTACTGTTATTTGGTCTACTTTCTATTCCAGAATTCCTCAGTTTCTACCATTAGCATCAAAATTAGGCCTATGCGCATTTTGACCTCGTCTTTTCTATATTATCGTTCACGAATAACCCCTTTAATGGTACAAGAATATCTCTCTTCGAATTTAGCCCGACTTCCTAAAGTTGTATCGTGTTTTGTGGATTTCTGACTTCCACATAGTCTTTAGGATCTGTGGTTCAGTCGAACTAAAAATATGATCCACTAACTTTCTGCTTGGGACATTCTAATTCTAAACTTTCTCTATTTTTAGTAATCTATACACGAAATCAGTAGGATCCTGATTTCTTCCCTGCTAAGGACGCGTAAAGTACGACTGTAGTTCTTTTCTTATTTTTGACCGCGGGAAAAGCCTTCGCTAATAATTCAGCTTTGAGCTGCGCAGAAATCCGTGGCTGTATTTTTGCACTAACAACGAACCAAATATCGAATACCAATCTTGAGCCCTTCCTAGAGATGACTTTTTAAGTAAGCACATGACAGATTACTTAAAGTTTCAAGTAACTGTATGTTAGTATCAATGCACTCTATAAATTCTGCAATGTTCCCTGACCCAGCCTGAAAAGTACATTTCAGGTAGAGAACCGTCTACTTCCACCTACATTACCCTAGCCCAGAATTATATAAGTTCGGGCGCCGACATTGCCTTCCTGTGATGACTGCATACTAAGTGCCGGTTCCGCGTAAGCTAGAGGTGGTAAAAGTTATCAAAATGATGAGAACATAGTAGTTCTTAATACCAACTTTTATTACAGAATAGCATATTACTTAAATTCTAATTTGACAATTTTAATTAAGTGAGAGTCAACACCCAATTAAACCTTGTATTTAAGTCAGATCCACACCAACTAGATCCTTTATCTCCAATTATCATTAATAATCCTATTCATCTAATTACTTATATCAAATATTACCTTTTTCAGATCTCCTTCCTTTACCTAAGAGAGATAGCTATAATTCACTTTGAATAAAGAAGATTCCGACTTCTTTATATTAGGCTTCTATATTCATCTAAAGCTATCGGACTGCTAACTCTTGATCTGTAAAGACTACACACTAAGCTATCTTTAAACATTAAGTTTATTGATCAAGAATAATTCACACTAAACTATCTCTAAGCTTGCCGCGCTATATCTTTATCAATAAAACTTCTATCCTTTTATAGTATATTTCATTTTACATATTATCTTTGTTTTTATCTTCTTGGTATTGGGTTGGAAAAGTTTTGCCATTAATCGTGGCCGTCCAAGAACATAGGAGTTATGTTAGCAGAAAGACGCGAGAGACGTCTAATATAAAAATGAAAAGCAGTCCACATTAAATGCAGCGCAACGAAAAACGCTGGTGGAGGGTGAATTGAAACCACTCCCAGTTGATTTAGTTTCTGTTTCACTTTCATAGGAAAACGAGGAAAATGACGTCATCTCACGACCTTAAAGCCCGCCTGGCAAATGCGCGCATCTCGGGCGGGAACGAGGAGAGAAGGGATATATTTCTTTAATAACAAGTATTAAGAGAATAATATTTTTAAGTCCCGTTACGTTACCTCTAGAATAAGCGCGTGCGGTTATTGAAGTTTAAATAACCACTTGGAAGAAAGTAGAGAGGTAGAGGAGTTTGAAACCAGAATCATGAGGGGTGAGAAGTTGCCCCACACTAAAGCGCGATCAAAACTTGCATGGCGCTCGGGGGGAATAATTAGAGTGAGTGTCTTGCAAAAACAACTAATGTAACGGCAGCTTATAATTTTTTAATTCGTATCAAGACATTCTCTCATCCTTTTCAGGAGGCTGGGAGGTGTTGATACGAGTGATCGCTGCTCTGGTCTCTTAGAAGAACTAGGAATAAATTGTGTCGTAAGCCGGGATTTCCTTGATAGAATTCATTTGAAATTTGTGGTAACCGGTTTGAAGAAATTTTCTGATTGTTTTGATGAAATAAAGAAGCGGCGGCGGAACATTAAGATCTTTATTAGCTTACGAACAGCCACTTCCATTTTTCTTTTTAGTATGTAGTAATATTTATAAGCACTTGTAACTCTCTTTTTTTCCTATCGCACAATCAAAACAAAACTGACATTGAGTTTGAAATGGCAAAATAAAACAAGTGATTTTTGACCGAAAATGACATTTCAGATTTGTCGGATGAATACCTTGAAAAACAATACGTTCGGCATCATTTTTAATTGTTCACAACTTTGGATTCTATTCAAATGAGGAAAGGGTCAGTCATTTGGTGTCAATCAAAATTCAGTTTTTATCTAGCTAAATTATTTTCAAAATTGTTCTTAAAAATTTATGAATAGCCACTTTATTATATTTCGTTAGAGGAAAAACTGAAAACGTCACTTTCTAAATAATTTGTGCATTAAATCAGCTCATTCATTACTAACAAAAGTTTTTCGATTGTTTCACAAGACCCATTCTTCCCGGTTTGCGATCATCATTTCTTTCTGGTCATGGTGATTTCAAAGTGCATCAAAACCCCTAGAACCTGTGCCCTTCCTGATTGTTGTGGTGGCAATGAGTAAACTGTTGAACATACTATCCCTTTTTGCTCTAAGAGTTGAAAAAAAATCTCCAAAAGTCAAACAGCGTGCTCTTAAAATCAATTGGCATTCTAATTTTTTTCTTACTTGCTTCGGTAAAAGCTACCTTCAATAATTTGTTTCTAACTTTTCTCCTTTTTGTTTTGTTTTACTTACTTCTGTAAGCATCGTGTTATATGTGTGCTGATGCATGCAAATTATTTTTTTTTTTAAATTTAAAAAAGACTTATTCTATTTTTCTTTTATTGTAAAAGCGAAAAACATATACCGTAAAATCCGGCGTATAACGCGCACCTATACTTTCGAGAGCTGCATTTTTTTTCGGTATATTCACCATATAACGGGCATCCCCTTTTTTACGAAAGAAATCACAAATGTTAGTATACAATGCTTTTTTGTTTTCAAGTCATTTATTCAAGATATTATCCCAGACTTTTGAAAAAATAGTATACTTCTAAAACTATATAACTGTTTTATAGTTCATAAAGCATGTCATTTCTTTTAAACAAACTGTATTTCTATATGTATAGAAGTGAATTTGTTTTTATGCTTATCTCTTTTGTTATTTTTAAAGTTATCGTTTTTATACCCGGCGTATAACGTGCACCCTTAAATTTCGATTTTATTTTCTGTGTTAAAAGTGCGCATTATACGTCGGATTTTACGGTAAATGTTATGAAAGGTTGAAAAATAATTTACCATCCCGTTTTTAAAGAATGTATCCCATAATAAATAAACTGAATATTTTTTTCATCGGCAAGTCTACCTTTTTGTCACCTGAAAATGTGTGATTTAAGTTTGTATTTTTTAATAACAAAATAAGTACTGTAAGAGAAATTGCATTTGACACATATCATAGTTAAATACACACTTTTGAAGACACTATTAGCATAGTCACTCAATGAAATATGCAGTGGCGTAATGAATAATACTAGGGCTCCCTGCAAGGTCAGGTTTTGGGCCCCAAGCCCAAATATGTACTTGGCGTACACCTAGGCGCCCTGAAATGCGGGGGGTGTACGTTACACCACTGGAAATATCAGTTTATATGAGTTTTTAGAATACTTATATACTTAAGCCTTTTTTAACAATATTTTTTTAAACTATTTTAAATTGTATTGATTCTTTGATGAAGATTTTTTTGCTTTATTATTAGACACGCCATTTATGGATTATATGATATGAGCTGTATTTTAGAAATCTATAAATATTATTAATAATTTGAGTATAGTGTTTAAACAAATGAATATACAATTTTAATGAATTCTTATAACTCGTATTTTTGTGTAAATACTTTTTTTGAAAATATTGTAAAACGCATTTTATTTACGATCATTTTTCACTAAGAAAAATAACACAAAATTTAGCTGTATCAAAATCATTTTTGTTTTTAAAGATAGGTTTTAATTCAATATTTTATATATTTTTTACAGTAAAGCAAATGCTTAATTATTTTCACTAAAAAAATATATTTGAATTTTTTTCCGTTAAATTTTGTTGTATTGTGTACCTTACTCATTAAAAAATACCATAGATAATTTTAATGGGATTTTTCAAATATTAATTGCTGAATTTAAAAAAATAAGAAATTCTCACTACCCAAAGCTAGAGAGGGAGAGAGAGAGAGTACGAATATATAGATTATATATATATATATATAAATACTACTCACAGGGGCGTAGCTAATGCCGAATCAGCCATATGAATGATACGGCTTCAAGGATCCCAAAATGTGTTAGAAAATATCGTAAAATGTTGAAAGCCCATCAAAAAATCCTGAAGCAACATTTAAAAATATGTGACAGAAGCAACATTTAGCAATATTCATCATTTGTTAACATTATTATTTGCTGCTGAATTATTAAAAGTTTTTTTTAGTTTTACGTGTCAATCACACACAAATATCACGTAAGAAATTTCATAAAAATTATAATATTTTCCATTTATATCAGAAATAAATGACCTAGATCTTTCTAACATTCCAGGTACATTACTTTGCATTTTAGAATATTTAAATCAATTTATTCTAAAAGCTATCATCTTAGTCATCTTGATTGATTAATTACATAATAAATAATTCATCTATTCTATTTCTGTTTTACTGTTAGCTGAAAATGCCACTATTTGTGGTAATTGAAATTTGTTTTCAGGGTATTGAATATGTTAAGCGAATATAAGAAAATATACGAAGACAGAATACGTCAGGAAGGATGCGGAGCACGAATTCGACACTAAACTACATGCACAAAAACAATGAGAACAACATTTTTTGACACAAGGTGATTTGTCAATAGGACTGTCAGTAATTCTCGGAATTATCCAGTTAATCCAAGATCTACAAGGGTAAACGGCTGTAAATGAGGGTAATCATTCATCTACAAAGCGCAGGTGTCATTCTACGTTTCCGTAAAAATTCATCTTTGTCTATATTTTTAAAGTGACATGGGAAGGGGGAAACAACAGTCGTGTTGGCCCGATTAATTCAAAATTAAATGAGATTTTTGACCCGTGTATGGGTTTCCTGGAAAAGAACGTAAGAACGAAAAATAAAAAAGTACATAAAACAGAACACAGCTGCGATCGAATTAACTCAATTTGCATTGTTATCTCTTTATATTCTTTTTATTATTAAATTAGAATTCAATAAAACTTTTTTATTCAGAAATGTATTTGTGTGTTCAGTTAGAAATAATAAAGGGGTACTTCATTATATGTTTGTAAATTCTACCAATAGGCTTATTTTTGAAAATCGTGTTAAATGTGAATAGTCCCTTTCGTATTTGTGATTGTTTTACTTTTTCTTCTAAAATATCTTTTTTATTCCATCTTATCAGTGGTGAGCTATCGAATATTAACATCACCCTGTTCAGCAAAAAAAAGGATTCTAATTTGGGTAGACCTGTTTCGTCAAGGTTTTTTTCCCGAACTTTGGGAAAGACCACCGTCGTTTTGTTTCGACAACAGGAATTAAATGTCGTTTTCTATCACGGCGGAAAAAGCGAAGAAAAAATTAGTTGATTCGGTGTTTTAAGAGAATTGAAAGATTCCTGAGTCAGTAATTAGGAATCATTACATGAGATTATCATTTTTAAAATTTGACGGTTCAGGCATTGAAGTATTTATCGTACAATAATGGCAACGATTTTCTTTTAAAACAATACCAGTTAAAAAAATATATCGTAAGCATTTGTCGAAGCAAAAGATTCAGCCTTGATATTTCTTAAAATAGAATAAATGATATACTAAAATAAGTTATTCAGCAAATTTTGAGAAAAATAGTAAAAATAGTATAATCAGTATCCTTTAACTCAAAATTAATAACTATTAATGGTGAACTTTTTTTTTTGTTCTCAAATCCTGTTTTCGAATTTCAAGGTCTTAGATGACGTTTGCGTACAAGTAATGAAGCTCAAATTATATTTCAGTTTAGTTAACAGTTTTATGTTATAGATTTGCTGGGAATTAAAATTCATTAATATAATCGTATTTAAATACATGTGTAAGAAAATCGCTGCACAACTATTGTTAATCGAAACTCAAAATGCATTTAGATGTTTAAACTACAAATTTGTTTGATAATATGAGTAATATAGTGAAATTAAAGGAATTTGGAAAAGAAAGAAGTTCAATAAAAGTAAAACTTTGTAAATAATAGTCGAAAGACTTTAGAATTCTTTGTGAGAACAAGATGTTAATATGATAGTAGCAAGCATTTCTAATACATTAATAATGATGGCAGGACAGTCTCCAACCATTAATAAGAGACTGCCCTACCATCATTTTTATACTAATTACAAAATAACCCTATTTCTAACTGGTCATGGTAACTTTAAAATCTACTTGAACAAATTTAATTTAGCACCGTCAACTTCCTGTGGCTGTGATATTGGTGGCGAGGAAAATGTAGATCATGCGTTCCACTTCTGTGTTTCAAGTTTGAAGGAGAACGAAATATCCTAAGACTGGCTTTCAAAGGACTTAATAGTATAAATTGGCCTCCGAATCTTCAACTTAATTCCACCAAAAGTGCTTTTAAAAAATTCTGTGTTGTAAATATTTGTAATCCTTCATAATCTCACAAGATTTTTTTCCCTTACTTCCTTTGTAATGTGGGCTTAATACTTAACTTCTGTGAGCCTCTTTTTTCTGTGTGAGTACTGCTTTTTAGTATCTTTTGCTTCTTCATATGCACACCAGATACCAGTTCCAGTTAGACATTGCTCATACATGTTTTTTTACGGCATGAACAACAATGATAAATACCTCTAACACAGAACTTTGCATTGATTTGATGTTATGACTGCTACAATGGCGTAATGGGGAATATAAGAGCACCCCGCAAAGTCAGGTTTTGGGCTCCAAGCCGGATCTTATAAAGGATACGTACTTGGCATCAGTCAAACTTTCGTCCCTCTAGAATCCTTCCCCCCACCCGCAATGCGGGAGTGTACATTACGCCATTGTACTGCTATTTCTAGCAGCAATTCCATAATAATTTTAAATTTTATCTGTCTTAACAACAGTTAATTTTTCCTTCCCGTCGAAGTTTTTCTGCCTTTTTTTAAGCTTTCGAAGTCGGCTACCCACTCTTTTCTGGATGTGTGTCCTTTGTATTCATATTTTGTGATACTATCGAAACTATACACATTTGTAACTGCAAGCTGCATTTGGAAATCACCATTACCATTCAAGAATCTTGCGATACAAGAACATTCAAATATACTATTCTATATCTAAAGCAGATCCTAAATGATTGGAGTAACATGTACTATGTTCGATTTGATTTCAGAAATTTTCAAGCTGTTGCCAAGCCTGAAAAACTTTGACATTATTTCTAAATTCAAACTTTCCAATCGCAAAAGTCGAATTAAGAGATCGAAATTGTTGGCAATCTATAAAACAAAATAAAAGAGTATTAGAAATTGAATTTAAATTAATAAGGGAATGAAACAGCGAAAATTAACTTTAAAAAGAATGTTAAGCTTATGATTTGGTAATATTAACGGTTATACATTTACGTGGAACCTTAGAGAAAGCTCTATTATCCGCTCATCATAATAAATTGAACAGAGAACAATTTATTGATGTTACATATAAAAATAGAAAACAGTCCACATTAAATGAGGCCCAAAAAGCTGGGTGGAGGGGTGGGTGGGAAACCACTCTCCCAGTTGATTTAGTTTCTGTTTCGCTTTCATAGGAAAACGAAGAGAAAATGACATCACATCTCCACGACAGCAAAGCAGGTCTTTCAACCGTCTGCCGCATCTTGACGGAACGAGGAGAGAAGGGATATATTTCTTTAATAACAAGGATTAAGAGAATAATTTTTTTAAGTCTGTTACACGTTACCTCTAAGATAACTGCGTGCGGTTATTGAAAGGAAGTTTTAAATAACCACTTGGAAGAAGTAAAAGGTAGAGGGGTTTGAAATAAGATCATGAGGGGGGAAGTTTCCCCACTAAACGCGATCAAAAACTTGCATGGCCCTGGGGATAATTAGAGTGAGTGAAGTCTTGCAAAAGAAAACAATTAGTGTAACAATAAAAACTTATAATTTAATTCGTATCAAGACATTCTCATCCTTTTCAGAGCTGGGAAGTGTTGATACGAGGGATTAAGAACTGCTCTAGGTCTCTTAGGGAAAAACTAGGAATAGAATTGTCGTAAGCCGGGATTTCCCTGATAGATTCATTTGAAATCTGTGGTAACCGGTTGAAGAAATTTTCTGATTGTTTTTTGATGAAATCAAGAGAAGCGGCGGAACATTAAGATCTTTATAGCTTACGATTTCGCCACTTCCATTTTCTTTTGAAATATGTAGTGATATTTTATAAGCACTTGTAACTCTTTTTTTCTTATCGCACAATCAAAACAAAAACTGACATTGAGTTTTGAAATGGCAAAATAAAAACAGAAGTGATTTTTGACCGAAAATGACATTTCAGCGTTGTCGGATGAATACCTTGAAAAACAATACGTTCCGCATCATTTTTAATTGTTCACAACTGGATTCTATTCAAATATGGAAAGAGGTCAGTCATTCGTAATCAATCAAAAATTCAGAAATTCAGTTTTATCGCTAAATTATTTTAAAATTGTTCTTAAAATTTATGAATATACTAATTATATTTCCGTTAGAGGAAAAAACTGAAGAAAACGTCACTTTCTAAATAATTTGTGCATTAAATCAGCTCATTCATTACTAACAAAGAAGTTTTTTCCGATTGTTTCACAAAGACCCATTCTTCCCAAGTTTTTAGATCATCCATTTTCTTTCTGGTCATGGTGATTTCAAAGTACATCAAAACCCCTAGAACCTGTGCCCTTCGAACTCTGCCCCTGCTGTGATTGTTGTGGTGGCAATGGGTAAACTGTTGAACATACTATCCCTTTTTGCTAAGAGTTAAAAAAAATCTCCAAAAGTCAAACAGCGTGCTCTTAAAATCAATTGGCATTCTAATTTTTCTTACTTGCTTCCAGTAAAGCTGCAACTTCAATAATTTGTTTTTCTAACTTTTCCTTTATAATTTCTCCTTTCTTGTTTTTGTTTTACTTCTGTAAGCATCGTGTTATATGTGTGTGATGCATGCAAATTATTTTTTTTTAAATTTAAAAAGACTCATTCTATTTTTCTTTATTGTAAAGCGAAAAACATATACCGTAAAATCCGGCGTATAACGCGCACCTATATACTTTCGAGCTGCATTTTTTAATTTTTAGGTATATTCACCATATAACGGGCATCCCCTTTTTTACGAAGAAATCTGAAATGTTAGTATACAATGCTTTTTGTTTTCAAGTCATTTATTCAAGATATTATCCCAGACTTTTGAAAAAATAGTATACTTCTAAAACTACAACTGTTTTAGTTCATAAAGCATGTCATTTCTTTTAAATAAACTGTATTTCTATATGTATAGAAGTAAATTTGTTTTTATGCTTATCTCTTTTGTTATTTTTAAAGTTATCGTTTTTATATCCGGCGTATAACGTGCACCCTTAAATTTCGATTTTATTTTCTTGTTAAAGTGCGCATTATACGTCGGATTTTACGGTAAATGTTATATGAAAGGTTGAAAAATAATTTACCATCCCGTTTTTAAAGAATGTATCCCATAATAAATAAACTGAATATTTTTTTCATCGGCAAGTCTACCTTTTTGTCACCTGAAAATGTGTGATTTAAATTTGTATTTTTTAATAACAAAATAAGTACTGTAAGCGAAATTGCATTTGACACATATCATAGTTAAATACATACTTTTGAAGACACTATTAGCATAGTCACTCAATGAAATATGCAGTGGCGTAACGAATAATACTAGGGCCCCCTGCAAGGTCAGGTTTTGGGCCCCAAGCCCAAATATGTACTTGGCGTACACCTAGACCCCCTGAAATGCGGGGGGGGGGTGTACGTTACACCACTGGAAATATCAGTTTATATGAGTTTTTAGAATACTTATACTTAAGCCTTTTAACAATATTTTTTTAAACTATTTTAAATTGTATTGATTCTTTGATGAAGATTTTTTTGCTTTATTATTAGACACGCCATTTATGGATTATATGATATGAGCTGCATTTTAGAAATCTATAAATATTATTAATAATTTGAATATAGTGTTTAAACAAATGAACATACAATTTTAATGAATTCTTATAACTCGTATTTTTGTGTAAATACTTTTTTTGAAAATATTGTAAAACGCATTTTATTTACGATCATTTTACACTAAGAAAAATAACACAAAATTTAGCTGTATAAAAATCATTTTTGTTACAGAATAGGTTTTAATTCAATATTTTCCTTATATTTTTACTGTAAAATAATCTAAATTATTTTCACTAAAAAAAATATATTTGAATTTTTTTTCCTTTAAATTTTGTTGTATTGTGTACCTTACTCATTAAAAAATACCATAGATAATTTTAATGGGATTTTTCAAATATTAATTGCTGAATTTAAAAAAATAAGAAATTCTCACTACTCAAAGCTAGTACGCGAATATCTAGATTAAATACTACTCACAGGGACGTAACTAATGCCGAATCAGCCATATCAATGATACGGCTTCAAGGGTCCCAAAATGTGTAAGAAAAAATGGTAAAATGTTGAAAGCCCATCAAAAAGGCCTGAAGCAACATTTAACAATATTCATCATTTGTTAACATTATTTGCTGCTGAATTATTAAGTTTTCTCTTTAGTTTTACATGTCAATCAAACAACACGTAAGGAATTTCATAAAAATTATAATATTTTCCATTTATATCAGAAATAAATGACCTAGATCTTTCTAACATTCCAGGTACATTACTTTGCATTTTAGAATATTTAAATCAATTTATTCTAAAAGCTATCATCTTAGTCATCTTGATTGATTAATTACATAATAAATAATTCATCTATTCTATTTCTGTTTACTGTTAGGCGAAAATGCCACTATTTGTGTAATTGAAATTGTTTCGAATTCAATGAATAATATGTTAAGCGAATATAAGAAAATGTACGAAGACAGAATATGTCAGGAAGGATGCGGAGCACGGAATTCCGAACACTAAACTACATGCACAAAAACAACTGAGAACAACATTTTTTGACACAAGGTGATTTGTCAATAGGACTGTCAGTAATTCTCGGAATTATCAGTTAATCCAAGATCTACAAGGGTAAACGGCTGTAAATGAGGGGTAATCATTCATCTACAAAAGCACTTAGTGTCATTCTACGTTTCCGTAAAAATTCATCTTTGTCTATATTTTAAAAAGTGACATGGAAGGAAACAACAGTCGTGTTGGCCGATTGAAAACATTCCGTCTAAATGAGATTTTTGACCCCGTGTATGGGTTTCCTGGAAAGAACGTAGAACGAAAAATAAAAAAGTACGTAAAACAGAACACAGCTGCGATCGAATTAACTCAATTTGCATTGTTATCTCTTTATATTCTTTTTATTATTAAATTTAAGAATTTCAATAAAACTCTTTTTTATTCCGAAATGTATTTGTGTTCAGTTAGAAATAATAAAAAGGAGGCCAAAAATTCATTATATGTTGTAAAATTCCACCAATAGGCTTATTTTTGAAAATCGTGTTAAATGTGAATAGTCCCTTTCGTATTTGTGATTGTTTACTTTTTCTTCTAAAATATCTTTTTTATTCACATCTTATCAGTGAGTGAGCTATCGAATATTAACATCACCCTGTTCAGCTACACGAGGGCCGTGGTAGCCTAGTGGTCAAGGAAACGGACTCGTGGCCGGTGTGTCATGCGTTCGAGCCTAGTACCGTTGAAGATCCGCCGGGTAGGGAAGCGATGCACGTTAAATATGTCGAGAGCTCAAACGTCCTCCCGTTGGTGTGGTGTGGGAGTTAGGAGAGGGGGTGCCAGCTCAGGTGTCGTCCTCGTCACTTGACCATGGTTCAAAATTATGAGGTCCGTCGCCAAGAGCCCTCGAGTAGCTGAACAGTGCGACGTTAATATTCACTCATTCACTCACTCAGCTACACGAAAAGCTTTTGGTGTCGAGCATCGTACTTTTGAACCACATTCAAGTGATGAGGATGACACCTGATGGCACTCTCTAAACTTCCACGCCACACCAAAGGGAAAACGTTTGAGCCCTGACATATTTAACGTACATCATCACCTCTACACGGCAGATCTTTAACGGCACTGGAATCTAACTCATGATACGCTGGTAACATGACCTTGAACACTAGGTTTCCATGGTCTCCACATCTTATCAGAAAACATTCAGTTTTTCTAAATTAACTGTAGAGCCCAGTTGCTTATTTGTAACGTATCACGATTCCATGTCAAAGGTCCGAGGTTCAATTCTCGGGCTGGGCAAGGTCGACTTTGTCTTTCATTCCTTCAGTGGGTCGATAAATGAGTACCAAGATTGCATGGGAACTGAACACTCGGGGTTTCGCATCACAGTGACCACCTAAACGGAACATCTGCTCATGCACCTCAGTGCCCATGATCAAGAAAACTTAGATGCGCACAGTAGGCCTTTCGCCTTCATGGACTGCAGTGTCACTGAATTTAGTTTAGTTTAAATAAATTGTGACCACGGTAGCCGAGTGGTCATGGCAAGAGCTGTCTTGTCACGTGTTCGAGCCCTGGTGCCACTGAAGACTCGCCGTATAGAGAAACTGATATATATTAAATCTGGTGAGGCTCAAAGTGCTCCCTTTGGTGTGGTGTGGAAGTTTGGAGAAAGTTCCGGTGTCATCCTCGATCGTGGCTCAAAATTGCGAGATCCGTCACCGATAGCCCTTTTTTTGGGGGTTGTACGGTGTATTCGTGTTGGATATTCTCCTTACTTATGATGTATTTGCAAGAATGTTCGAATAATCTGTATTCTTTTTCCTTCTCTTACCTTCACTGTTATTATTATTATTATCTTTGTATGTTTGTACCTTGCAACATATATATATATATATATATATATATATATATATATATATATATATGTAGGATAACTAAATTAGATTAAAATTAAATCCTTATCTAGCACTTAACTCATCTTTTTCATTTTATCTTCAAGTATCAAACTAATCACCCATTTATTTCTTCCGAACATAGGCCTTAGCCAATAAACATATCTAATTCCAGATCGTTATATTTAATAGCCCCATATGTCAGCATTAACTTTCAAGTACACTCATAAAATCCGCGATACTTATCACATCTGTTTTTTAAGTGTTTAATCCACTTAAGATTTTCGGTGGCGTTCGTTTTTTCTCTCTGCTCTCTTAGCGTCAGATGATGTCTAACTTTCCTCAAATAAAGTTCCTTTTTAAAAACTAAGTCTGTTTCTGACTCACAAAACATGTCATATATATGTATGTATTATTACATCTGTATTTCGTTAATTTGCCTTTAATATGTAATACGTAAATTTACTGTGTGCTCCTGTAAAAAACATAAGCTAAGATTTTGTTCAGTGAAGACTGGACGCGAGGGTGGCTGTTTCCTGGGGAACCGTTTTGTAGCTCTAAACCCCTTTTGGGTAAGCTCGGTTCCCTTGGGCATTCTGCCAACAGCCCTCGTGTTGCGTCATAGCGCGACATAAGTTGAAATCCAATCAAAATAAATTCGATTTAAACAGTGGCGTAACGGAGAATACTAGCCCCCTTGCAGAATCAGGTTTTGGGTTCCAAGGGATCTTACAAAGGATTGCAAAACCATAACCTTTGGACCCCTTAGAATCCTGAGACACCCTACGATGTGGAGGTGTACGATACGCCACTGGATTTAAATATTGATTGTAAGATTCATTCTGAAATTATGACTTTCCGGTTCAGTAAATGAAATGACATACGTAGAAATCCCTCCGTAATTTTTTGTGAGTTTCCAACTGTACAGAGAAGGCTATAATATCAAGATTTTATAATAAATTAAAATTTAGTTTAATTAAGAAAATTCTTTGTTAGAGTTAATCATAATTATAATGAACAGATAAGTTTATTTTTGTTTAATTAGTAGTCTAGTAATTTCAGCCGTCGCCTTATAAATTAATTTTTAAAAAAATAATTAATATACAAGAGCTAATAACTCCAATATTTTAAATTACATAACAATATAAACATAAATTTCATTCGTTTTTGTTACTTGGAATATATCTAATTAATGCAACATAATTAAATCATTCTGACTAATGAATATTTTAAAATCAACTCCGAAGTATATATATATAAAATTCATGTTATTTCTATTTTTGGTTACTGATGATCACATATTTACTTTAAAATTTCTTGCACAAAAATAAAATGACTGTAAAATTCTGTAAATTTTTGCAATCAAATAATTTAATAGTAATTATTTAATGACTATAAATATTTTAATTAATGTTCCTAATTATTACGCTTTTACAATTGATTTTAAAAAAATTAGAAACGATAGAATATTCTAGGAACAAAATTCCAGACGTCAAATACGTTTGCTTATTTTCTAAATATAAAAAATGTAATAATTATAATTTGTAAAAAATATATACTATAAAAAAAGAAACTTTTTATTTTGAGTCGTTTGTAACGAAGAGTTTAAAATTTCATGAAATTCAGTTTTGAAAAAACTAATATAACTCTAAAGGAACACGCGCACGAGTTTAAAATGATAACTATGATTCTACATTAATGGATTTATTTATGGAATATATTGGGATACAGCTAAATTATTACCCGAAAAAATCAAATTTTACATGAAACTTAATTATCGTAATTTTTATATACTCGTATAATACAGAATGTACGTAAATGAATATCTGAAATGTGCAGGGCTACTACAAAAAGGAAGACAAAATACAGCTTTCTTGCTTATCGGAGATAAAAAATTATAGATGAAAGCTCTCAAGAAAATGGCGCATGACAAAATATTTGGTTCATTCTTTTTTCAGGAGTACTGTAATTAGCTTTATTTATTTGGATATGCTACAGATTTTGCTATCGCCACAGTCAGAAGAAGAGAATCTGGCGATTTAATTCTACTAGAGGATGGTACACTACCTCATTGGCACTTAGCTGTTTGTGGATTTTTAAATTACAAATTACAACATCGGTGAATTGGTCAGCGAATTCTCCAAGGCATTACTGTTCATCAATGGGCTCTTAATAACCCTGACATTGAGCAATTTTTTATTTTCTGGGGCTACATCCAGAGACATTTTAATGCATGAGTCATCTGGGCCTGCCACAATAAGATCATGATCCAAATAATTTAAAGCTTTAAATGTTACTCCCAGGCATATTCTCCAAACAACTGGAGATTTCATAATATCTACCAGCAGACTATATCTATCTGCCATATCTATCTGGCAGCTGTTGAAACGGGTCTATCCACGACTCCACTAATCCTCTTGGGTAATAAAATTTTTAAACTGAGATTTCAGTTGAAGAAGGGATTTATTCAAATTAGAACCTATTTAAGTGTTAGTAGTAGAGTATGCGTGGGGGAGGGTTGAAAGTGGATGTAGAAGTGTGAATACGATAACGACTGGAGGTCGAAGAGTTAATCGAGTTGGAAGACATGCAAAGGTAATCCAAGTAGGGGAGTCAAGAGCGCTCCAGTATTAAATTATGTGCTTATTTCCATGATATTTAAATTAATCAAACGTGATTGCTCCTCGGGTTTAGAGTTTTAAGTGCGTTCTCCCCTTAAGTTGTCTAGTGTTATTAAGTGAAAAAGCTAATAGAGAGAAGAATTACAATGCTTAATCTTTACTCGAGCCTCCCCAACACCAGCGTCAACCATGACGTTACACGGTGACAAGACTGCATCATGATGACATGTGCGTAGTCCGCATCTAAGCTTATGCCTAACACCAGGGGTTGCCAGACTTTTCCAGGGCGCGGTCTACTTCTAATGTTTTCAATCTGTTGCGGTCCACCCAATATCAATAGCGCACACAAGGAGGGGGGCACTGGTCTGGACCATCCCCCACAGCCCTTGATTTTTTACCTATTGATTTTAATTCCATGTATACAGTACGATAAACTTAATTACTTTTATTAATACTTTTTTTATTATTATTTAATGCTGAGTATTTATATTTAGTAATTTATTTCTTACTGTTTTTTTGTTCCCGACAATCCACAAAATTAAAAAAAAATATGTTTTTCAGTGGATTGCGGTATAACACCAGACTTTCGACCCTCGACCACGCCCCCCACACACTTTAAAAATTCTTGTGTGTGCCAATACCCTGTGTCGTAGGTGTGGTGAGGTAGGAAAAGGGGTCTACAATATTTATTATAAATTAATAATAAATACAGAATATGTGCTTATAGAACTAAAATTTAAAAAAAACTAACACACTTTTAAAACTGCATTTAAAAAAAAACGCAAAATACAAACTTAATAATAATAGCTACAATTATAATAATATCAAATGACACATTTACTATCAAACAATTTAAAATATATATAAAAAAAGACATTTTTATCTAAAGTTTATATCTTAGTTTTTATCTAAATATTTTTATATAAAGTTAGTTTTCGTTGTTACAGTCAGTAGAAGACTTATATAGTCTGCATACTTCAGACAATCTTTAATATTTTCGTTTATAATTACTAACTGCTAAAATCTTCAGGCGGTCACCCAAAAATGTCTCGGGAGTCCACCGGTCGATCGCGATCGACGTAATGCCCACCCGGCTTAACACCATGCACCATCATTACTCATTTAGGCGAAAGGTGGCAATCGGTCGTGTCGGTTTGTGCTTAGGTTTGTGAGATTGGGAGTCAAGCACATTTATTTGTTACAGGTAAGCATTGGTACTAGCACTTGACAACGGATACTGGCTACGGTAGCCTAGTGGTAATGGTCTTAACCTCGTGACTTTGAAGATCCGCCCTATAGAGGGGTTGAAGAACGTGAAATCTGTTGAGGTTCGCTTGACCTTGGCTCAGAATTAAGAGGTCCGTCGCCAACAACTCTCCTGTTGTTTTTCAGTGCGATGTTAATAAATACTCACTCACTTGTTAACGTATTCGATGTACTGCCAACTTTAAAGGGTCACAAATGGGGCTTACTTTTGCATGAGGGGCAAGGGTCTAAAGAAATCTTAAGACGTCACTGGGGCTACAACAAACTCTACATGTTCCACACCCTACCGACCGATAATGAAGAAGTTAAGCCAAGCGTATCTGTATCCTTCCAAATATGCTGAAAAAAATATGGAATGGGTTATAGTATCGCCATGATATCGTTCATGTTCCTGGGGAAAAGGGTGTTCACATCGAAAACTTATATCTGTGTTAAATTTAAACTTTCAACTGCTATTTATGACTTCCGAGGAACAACAAACTTGTGCTCTCTTTCGTTTTCTTTTAAGGTATCTGAATACGTTCGGAACCGTGATTTTAAAAAAGTGCATAAATGGTTAATTTTCATGATATTTAGTGTCACTTAGATTAGAATACGTGTATAAAAATGTTTTAAGGACATTTTGACAAAAACCAATTATTTAAATACAATATTTTGACAAAAAATTAACTTAGAATAACCTTTTTTCAAAATGTTCTCTTTTTATAAAAAATGCTTCTAAAATAATAATATTTCGCGCGCGCTTATATAAAGTAAAGACTTCTCCAGAGAGTTTGAATTAGGATTTTTGAAAAATTCACATTATTTTCAGAGTTACCACCCATTGAAATAATTATCGGCGTTTTTTTTTCTTAAAATTGCTCCCCTCTGTTGTCGTAAAATATAGATAAACCCACTTCTGAGTTATATATTTCAAAAATTTTAGTTGAGCCTCTGCAGAGAAGTCTGAGCTATATACAGGCTAAATATTATTATAATAGAAGCATTTTTCAAAAAGGAGAATATTTTGAAAATGGGTCATTCTATGTTCATTTCTTGTCAAAATATTGTACTTAAATAATTTTTTATTGTAATACTATTCTTAAAACAATTTTATATACCTTTTCTAATCTAAGTGACACTAAATATCATAAATATTATCCATTATACGCTTTTGCAAAATCACAGTTCCGAACGTAGTCGGATACCTTAATATCCTTACTCTCATAGAATATTCATTTATGTGCACCCGATACATAATTATATTCTGGCTCTTTCATTGCGTTTTTTTTTCATATTCTCTAAGATAACGAAACCAGCCTTGGTTTCAATTATCCCCAAACACAAAGATTAAAAATATTCTTTTTCCTTTATACTTTTTTTTAAAAAAATACATTATTTTGAGTTCAATCGCTACATATGTTATTCACGCATCGCAGAACCAGGCATTAGCAAGAAAAGAATAAGAAAAAGGGGGTAGGCGGGGAAAACGACATCACACTGCCCTATTGATTCAACAAACTGACACAAACATGACACTCTACCCATTTCCAGAGTTCGAGGCCAGGATGCCATCTTTTCAGCAAAGCACTGGAGCAATGTTCCCGAAGATGACAGCCAAGACCCAAATAGCATGGGATCGATCTTTTTATGTTTCTTTTCGTGTTTTTGTGTACAATTCTGTCTTTTTTCTGGAAGAGAAGATCATTAATCATCGTTATAAGGTCACGCCAGAACCCGATTCCGTAGAAATACTGCCTTTTATTCGTTTCAAAAGGGCGAAATCGCTCTTTGTTATCCTCGATGGCAAGTTTTCTGTTTCTTTTTCTAAGTATCGGCAAACAATAGCAATTTGGGCAGAGGTCTCTAAACTGCGAACGCGAACTTCTTGTTCGGAATATTATAGAATCGTTTTATGTGAACTAGTTTTTGAAAGTGCTACTTGGTCTTATAGTGAGTAAAAGTGATTTTTGTCACTTTTTTTTGAAGAGGGAAGTGTAGTAGCATAATAGCAAGCCGACAGATTCATGGATTGAAATTCCCGCTGGTCGAATATTCGAGGAAAATATTAGGTTAATTGATTGAATATTAACGTCGCACTGTGTTAAGTATGACTACGTTCGGAACCATGATTTTAAAAGCAGCATAAATGATAATTTTCGATATTTAGTGTCACTTTTAGAATACATGTATAAAATGGTCTAAGGACATTATGACAAAAATTATTTAAATACAATATTTTGGCTAAAAACTTAGAATAACCTTTTTTAAAAATGTTCTTGTAAATCTTCATTGATTAATATTTTAGCCTGTATATAGCCGACTTCGTACAGAGGCTCAACTATGATTTTTGAAAAATTCACATTATTTTCAGAGTTACAACCATTTGAAATAATTATCGGCGTATTTTCTTAAAATTTCTCCCTTCTGTTTTCGTAAAACATGGATAAACCGACTTCCAAGTTATGCATTTGAAAAATTCTAGTTGAGCCTCTGTACAGAGGTCTGAGCTGAATACAGACAAAATATAAATACAATAGAAGCATTTTTTACAAAAGGAGAACATTTGAAATAAAGGTTATTCTAAGTTAATTTTTTTGCCAAAATATTGTATTTAAATAAATTTTTTTGTCATATATATATATAATGTCCTTAAAACCATTTTATACATGTATTCTAATCTAAGTGACACTAAATATCATAAATATTATACATTTACACGCTTTTGCAAAATGACGGTTCCGAACGTAATCGGATACCTTAAGCTACACGAGGGCTTAAGAAAATATATTTTAGGACTACAAAAATAATAATGACTTTTAAAGCTGTCACATAATGCAGTGTGACTAGTGAATAACCTAGAGTAGGGTTGAAAACTGCGGCTCTTTTGCACAGATGGTTGTTAACTTTTAAAGACTTCTGCCTCTACGTATCATTCGGGAAAAACAATTAAGCATTCTTAAAAAAATATATCAGACCCGCTTTCTCGCTTAGCACGTGTCTAGGGTGCAAAAAAAAAATTTAGGGCGAAAAAAGAGAAATACATTAAAATTCAGAGAACAAACGACCGCCTAGCGAATCATGTATGCGCTGTGTTTATGTACGTGTGCGCGCAGAATTATGAAAACATTTACTATGGAAAATAAAAATCTTAACAGTTTTATGTTGCTATGCACTCAAAATGATATTACAACGTAAATTGATGATGTCATTAATAATTTTTCAATGATCAAAAGCTCGGAAAAAATTTTTTTAAAGTAAAGAAGGATTAAAAAATTTTTTTGGGGTTAAAAAATGATAAAAAAAATTGGGTGTATTAATTAATATTTGGGTGTTTTAAAAATAAAAAAATTTTTATTTTTTGTTATAAAATTTTTAAACAATTTTAAAAAAAATTTTTTCCCCAAAAATTTTCAAAAAAACTTGTAATCTTTTTTAAAAGCTCCTTTTTTTTTTAAAAGTTTTTTAATATTTTTCCCTTTTGCAACCCCCTTTGGGCTCCCCTTGGGGTTTTTAAATAAAAAACTTAAAGTGGTTTTATCCATATTTTACGACTACGGGGGAGCAATTTTAAAAAAAACGCCAATTATATATATTTTCAATGGGTGGTAACTCGAAAATAATGGAATTTTTTCAAAAATTCTTTTAAACCTCTGTAGAGAGGCCCGGGCTATATAGGGCCCAAAAATATTATTATAATAGAAGCATTTTTAAAAAAGGGAAAACATTTTAAAAAAATTTTTCAAAGGGAAGCCAAAATTTTTATTTAAATAATTTTTTAAAAATGTCCTTTAAACAATTTTATGTATTTCCCAAAACATAAAAAATAAAAATATCTATTTGAAACCTTTTAAAATTTTTTCCCCGTCGGATACCTTAAAACAAAAGAGATTTATACACACAAAAATGTATTTTATACTATAATTGCAAACGATTTCATTAATTTACTGTATTAATTCGCAAATGGGTGTGGGGTCTATGATGCCCTAAATGTAAGAAATGAAGAGTGTCCAAACCATGCCATTTTCTTTTCCTTATGCGGCCGGTTGCCAGCTCTGGACACGGTGCTGCATAGTGGGTGGATAATAGAAAGACTGTCCAAAAAGCAAAAACAAAAAAAAAAAAGATAAGTGGTGGTGAATATTAACGTTGCACTGTTCAGCTCCCGGGGCTTTTGGCGACGGACCGTTTTTTGAACCCATGGTCATGTGACTGGACGACACCTAAAGCTGGCACCCCCTCCCCTAACTACCGCCCACAAAAGGGGAGGGTTTCAGCTCTCGACAAATTTAACGTGCCTGCCCTACGGCGGGTCTTTAGTGGGGTTTGGGGTTTGAACTCATGACATGTCCTCCATGATCCCCTTCACCACTGGGCTGCACCCCGAAAAAAGATAAGACAGTACGGGAAAATCTCTCTTCAACTAAAACTGGCAAGGTAAGAACTGAAGGAAGGGGCGATCTGGAAATAGTGGGGGGGAGCGTAACAATTTGAAGTGCCTAGGACGCCAACGAGGCTGAAAACGGCTCTGAAATATATTGTATCCCTTTCACTTTTCTTTCACACTTATAGAAAAAGAACTGATATGTATCTCCATATACATTTAAACATTTGACTGACTTAAGACAATTACTTTGTAATTAAATTAGGTTCTTAGTCTTCCTGCTGGTGAGGAAGTTCGGAGTGGGGTCTTGCCAGCCATTCTCGTCACTTGACCGTGGTTCATAATTATGATGTTCGTTGCCAATAGCCCCTGTTCTTTGTTTCCACGTTAATAAACATTCACTCACTCGACATGAATTTTTTTTTTCATCGACAAAGTGTATTGAGAATCAGTGAAAATATATTAGAATTAGCTCTAAAACAGTAAAAGTCTAATTTATTTGTAAAAATATCGTCTTGTGGAGATACTCCTTACACTTATTTCCAACAACGTTTACTTATTAACATACATGAGTTCGGGAGCGCTAGTGAATGTACTTAAATCCGCAACAGAAGTGACGAAAACACATTCAGTATTTTACAATATACTTAAGGATAAATAGAGCGTTGAAATGACTTTTACATGGAAAAAAAATCAATGCAAATGTTCAAATAAAAAGTACAGAAATGAAGTGTACAAATGAAATTCCTCAATAAAGCACTTACGGTTTATTGGTAGGAAAGTTTTTTCAGGAAGCATAAAAGTTTAATTACCAATATTATGATATTTTGACAATGGTTGTTTTAGCATTAAACCACATAAATAAAATATCTTCAATAATTCTTAGTTTTTGAAGCAAGGAAAAATGTCTTAGTGTAAAATTTGTACCTAAACACTCTAAAAATTATTAATTAGCATGGCCAGTTCTATAAGTCAAAACTGTTATTCGAGTGGAACCGTAAAAAAAAATTTAAGAGAGAGAGAGAGGACTAGGTATCAGTTGTGGTGTCTCAAATGGGATGCCGTGTGGCAGTTTAAGGAATTAGTTTAGGCATTCTCATTGCCTGATCAGGATTCATATTTATGTCCATGATTAATAACTCTCTCAAAATGCAGTTAATGTTTTTAAGAACATATTCTTTAATTAAAAAAATGCTTTTAAGGTTGATGGAGTACCTTCGATATTAGATTTGAATCAGAACAGCTTTCTTATGTACACAATAAAAGAACATTTTACGCTTTGATATCCGTGTGATCAAGGGAAAAAATTTAAATCACAAATTGTAGCGGATTTGTAAGATTTTTTCAATGTTAGAGAAAAACTCTTTACGTTATTTGTGCAATGCAATCATCAACTTTCATCGTCTAATGAAGTATGAGGAAAATGATCAAATTAGGAATTTCATCAAATCCTTAAGGGAGATGATCAATTGACGGGAGATACTAAAATAACGTCTCTTCAAGGTCATTTCCCTCATACAAGTTAGGGATTTGAACAAATCCCAGATCTCTTTAAGTGAAATGATGAAATAATATTGTCAAGAGTTTAAAAGTGTTTATTTAACAAATAGGGTGCATTATTAAATGTTAAAGTAAGTAATACAACAATAGTCAATGAAATACAAATTATTTATTCGAAACTAATTGACAAATAATTAGAAAAGTTGGCTGGTATTTTTTAATGTGTAATATCTTCCGTCTTGGTAGCTTACATACTAAAATATCAATCCCTATTTTAATCCAATGGTGCCATTTTTTTTAAAGATATGGATTTGATATTTAGAGGACCTGTTTGGTTAGGAAGTCAGCTCATTCCCCCGGACAGCATTTTGCCTATGCAAATCCTGACAACTTAATTTCATCATTTCACTGAAACAGTTCAGGAATTTGATAAGTTGGTTGACTTTCATCAGGGAAATGACCTTGAAGAGACGTTATTTTAACATCTCCCGTCAACTGATCATCACCCTTAGGGATTTGATGAAATTCTTAATTTCGTTATTTCCCTGCAACATTCATAATACACTTAATGTTTGCTTTGAATATTTCATCTTTTGCTCCAGTGCACAAATGTTTCAGTTTTCAAAATCGCATCAGTTTTTAAAATATGTACCAAAAGGTTCATTAATAATCGTAAGCGTTAATTACTGCGTCAGAAACTTATTATCAATGCCTTTTGTTCTTACCGAGAGAAGATTGCCTAATTCATACTCATCAAAGAATTTCAGCTGTACCACTTGGACATAGTTATTAGATTATGAACAACAGAACTTCATTTTTGTAAGTAGTGTAGAGTTCGTGACATAGTGTCAAACTTACAGAAACTAGAGCACGTAGTTCTTCAATTTAACTAGATTAATTTCCAAAATTCTCCATTTTAGAAGCAAAATAACTATAAACCTAAGGTTGAGGTAAATGAAATTACTAAGTTATTAATGCAATTATAATGCAAATTGCAATTAAGTAAGTTCGTGAAACAAAAACTAACATGATTCTAAATCAGTCTTATTCAGAGATAAATCAATTTCACGATTACAGAGCTTGTTAATTCTTTTTAATAAAGAATCCGCATACCTATATACAGTCGAACCCCTATATAACGAACCTCTTAATTTCGAATTTTTTTGATATACTTTTGGAACCTTGAACATTTACGATTTTCGTAAAATAACCCCTTTTGCGAAGTACATTTTCTATATAACGAACTTTTTTTTTGTGATTCAATTTTTTTTTTCTCCCCATTTTTAAAAGTATTTCTGAAAATTTCAAGTTATTCTCTTTTTAATACATTTAGGGTGGTCTAAATCTTGAACGGGTTTTTTATTAGACCCCAATCGCCGAGAGCAATAGAGTTCGGGACGTTTCATCCAGAAGTGAAACCCTTTTAACCCCATTGTCCAGCTCACTAAGAACATCTTCGATATCTTCTTTTACATTCAGTGGAGTTGTCCCATGTCCCTGTGATTTGGTAATAAAATAATGTATGTTTAATATTACTTGCATGCTTTAAATTAGAAAATGTCCTTAAAATTTGTTAATTTTAATATAAAATATGTGCAATAAAAAAATTTAATATAAAATATGTATTTTCACATACTTTTTTCTTGTTTTTCTTGCAGTGTTCTTTCTTTCTTTTATTTTTATATGGATAAGATATATAAAATAAACATATACTAATAAAAAAAGTGTGAATAATAACTTCTTAATACATAGAGCTTAGGAATTTAAAATTTGTTTTATGTGGTTTATAAAGTATATTAAATGATGAGCCTCTGTATAACGAATTTTCCATACAACGAACTTTTTTCCGGGATTTAGCGACTTCGTTATATATATATTTATAATTTTAAATACCTATGAAGCTATTATAGTTCACAAATGCTTAAAAATAAATCTACAGCTTGATTTATACAAATTATGCAATGTAGAGAAAAGAAAATAAACCTCATTTGTCACAGCAAGAAAAGAAAACAAACTGTTAAATTCGTTTAGTAGGAGTGTAAATCCTCTCTAAAAGCCATATAAGCCTCACAGCGGTGTTTCAAACTGTGAATAAGAGCCTGGATAAACAGCGGTGACAGATCCTTCCGTAGAACGAATCTGAACTTAGTTATGTCACTTGATAAAAGATGATGAGCTGAAATCCTTCGTCTAATTACGTCCCAAACATTTCATTCGGATTTAAGTCTTGGAATCTTGCTAGTCATCGCCTGTGTACTTGATACCTTCACATTCAAGGTATTTCAATCCTAGTTAATAACGGTGCGGAGCGTGGCCTTTTCATCCATGAATAAAAATTGTATACCCATAACACCTAGGAAAAGGAACATGAGGTTCTCCGAAATCTCGTCTATGGGTCGTCTATAGCAGTGATCCGCAAACCCCGGTCCGTGGACCGGTACCAGTCCGTGGATAGAGTGGTGCCGGGCCGCCTAAAAACATTAAACTATTGCCATTTTATTTAAAGTGGTGCATTTCTCTCGGATTTGCCCACCTTCCACGGAAATCACTTTATATTCCACGTTAAATCACCTTTGTTCATTTTGGGTGTAATTATATTTTATTCTGATGGCATATTTAAATGTAACTAAATTAAAATTGTTAAATGAAAACAATCTAAAATATAAATAATCAACGTATCCCACCCTCAGCGGGCCGCGGTAAAATTATCAAACGTTGACCGGTCCGTAGCGATAAAAAGGTTGCGGAGCACTGGTCTACGGTATCTCAGGGGTCGATAACCTGAGGCACACGCGCCACATTTGGTACGCGGTACAATTTTCAGTGGCTCAAATTTGTCAATTTTTGAGTAGATGGAAGTTGATAATTTTGAAATAGAGCTTGTTGAACGAACAGTTTTAGAATTATGGAAAGCAACATTTACGGAATTATGAAAAAATCTGAAAGAGATAACTCGAACGATAAATCGACAGCTATTTTAAAGTATTGGATGTCATTAATGGAGAGATTTAATTGTTTGAAGAGAGAAAAATACAAAGTACTCTACTTTCCGCTTTTGGTTCAAAGCTTTTCTCATATGAAAAATATTTTGAGTCCACAAAGAAGTTGTTTAACAACTGAATGTTCAGAATCTTGTCAAATTGAAAGTCACGCATTATACCCCTGATATTGCTATGAAGAGTAATACGGAGACAAAGTTCGCATTAAAATATATGTTTTTTATTAACCGTAAAATCCGGCGTATAACACGCATCCATACTTTCGAACTGCATTTTTTATTTTTATTTTTAGTTATATTTTCCATATAACGCGCACCTCCTCTAACGAAGAGACCTGAATTGTACGTAAGCAATACTCTTAATTTTTGAAGTCATTTATTCGAAGTACTATCTCAGATTTTATAAAAATAGTGTACTTCTACAACTACAACTCTTTAAGTTCATAGAGGTGTATCATTTCTTTTAAATAAAAAGTACTTCGATACATTTAGAGCAGCCTAACTGCGCACTTTTAACACAAAAAATAAGACACAAATTTTCGGGTGCGCGTTATACGCCAGATTTTACGGTAATTAAATTGGAAGGGAATACTTATATTTAGGCTGTTTATTTGTTATTTTAATAATACGTTTAAAATAGATACATAATAAATAATGTATGAACAGTTTTAATTTTTTATTTATGTCGAAAGAATAGTTGTATTTTATGTTGTTTATTTTCATGGTAATATCTTTAAATGATGCAAAATAACATACAATAAAACTCTAAATCCGTATTCCTGACTCCATTTTCTAACCCTGCATGTATTATCACGGGAATCGAATTGTTTCAAATATTTCCTACAGTGTGGCACCCGGAATTATATTGGTAGATTGGTTTGGCAAGCAACAGCTACAAGGTTGCCGACCCCTGATGTATCTTATTACGTCAGCAGAAACTCTTTCGTAAACGTAAAAGGTCGTGCTTACAACAGACATTATATCCACCCATACCAAAACCCCACAACCTCGTGATACTGACCTCGCTGTGTGATGTCAGGAGAGTAACAATGCTGTTCACATTCTCTCCAAACTATTTTGCTTCGAAAATCATTGTTAGCTGAATTATGGTTCACTGGAAAATACCACATTGCTCTTTCGCAATTGTTTGCCCAGTACTAATTTTCTCAGCTACATCGCAATCGGGGGTTCTGTTTTGCACTTATCAATAGTACACTAGCAGCAGGACATTCAGCACACTGGCGAATCTCCCTAAGTCTTCTGAAAACTGTTTTCTTGGAAATTATTGTACCTATGGTCAACAACCGTACACAAAGAGGGGGGGTAAGTGTACAACCCTCACAGACCAAAAAATTCTAGCCTCTAGCATCGACGCTTTCTTCTACGTGTTTTTTTAGAATGTTAACCCCTATCACAAAAAGAGAGGTCTGTGTACTCCACTGTCTGTAGTTGCAGCAAGTACCGAAGATAGCTGCTTATCAGACAACATGCGAATTTGTTGTAGTATTATGGACAGAAATCGGTTTTGCCTAGTATAGTTAATACTAGGTACAACTAGTACGACTTCTTACAACGTATATTAACGTTTTCAATAGTTTGGTACTGCATCCACAATTTAAAAATTACAACAGTTGAAATATGTACGAGCTCTCATCGAATACACAAACAACCAGAATATCAAATGCACATTTATATCTTTTTAATTGTAGGATTCCTTTCATATCGTCTTATTACCAGAGGTCGCCAAAGAGGTGGTCCCCAGAAAAATTTAGAATATACTTAATCATCACGTTAAGTTTTATTTTAAAATGCATTGAAACATAATTCAATCCATAAAAATACGTGAAAAGTTATAAAAATTCTACTTCATAGAATAACGCCACGGTAAATAAGTCGTACTGCTATAGCTTCACATTGTTTTCGCTACATTGTTTTGTCTTGTCTCGTTTCGCGCACTCTTCTAATGTTTTACTCTTCTGTATGTCACATATGTACATCAGTTGAAGCATTTAAATGTGGGCTTACGGACGTATTGAGTTCAATATAAGATATATTCAATATGTATTCGATCTCAGCTTGAAATAAATGCAGTTCCCCCTCTTGCAGCAACAGCATTGGATCTAAATATCCATAATCTTATTTCAAGTAAGCAGGAGCATATGCATCACACTAGGAATGTATAATGCTAAAAATTTGATCTACTTAAACCATTTTTTGATTGTTTTATTTTTAGAGTTTTTATTTATTTTGTTATGTTTTATTAATAAAGCGTTCATAATTTTGTTACAATTAATAGCTTCATTTTATTAACTAGGTACATTTTATGTGTTTTTGCTTCACAATTTTTTTTTATAAATATATTTAATACTTAAAAAAAATTCTATTAGTGGTCCGTGGGATTCAAGTTATGAATTTACTGGTCCATGAGGTCAAAAAGTTTTGCGACCACTGCTATTGCGATACTGGCAAGAAATCTGCCTGTGTACAATCATGGGTTAATATTAATACTAGATCGTGTATGCGCAATGTCAAGGTTTTTTTGTTTAAATTAACTCTTAAATTTTTCCAGTTATTCCTAACCTTCAAACACAAGTGTGTATATAATCAGGAATAAAAATGTATGAAAGAAATAGAAAAAATTAAATATATGTTAAAAAATGAAAAACTTTTTACGATATGTTTTAAGAATGATTTTATACAAAAAAATATGGAAAAAATTTATACCAATGCATTTGACCATTAAACATAATAAAAAAATGCATTTAATTTAATCAAGAAATGTATATGTTACGAGAAAAAAAAATTAAAAAAAGAAAGACTTATATCAATAAGACTAATTTAGACTAAAACTTTATAATGAACTTCACAATGTTGAACAGAATCCCTCGTTAATTTTTCAATAAACTAATTTTTGGTCATTTGGCTCCTTCTAGAATATTTCTTTTTAATACAAAATCAAGCAGTATTGTTTTTATTGAAAATTTGAGATTTTTTTCAAGAGGCGGGAAGGGTGGGAGATCGAATAGCATTTTAAGAAATGCTTTAAATTTTTTGAATTAGACGCTATTCTAATCCAAGGACAAATTCGAAAGCTTTTTCTATATATAATTCGTTTTAACACTAAACATACCGACACTTAATATATACCTAGTTTTAACATAGCAAAGCCGGTCTTTTGACTGGTTATGGTATGTTTAGTGCTAAGATTTAAAAAATATACAAAGCTTCTTTTTTTATATTAAATTATATACTATTACCCAAGCTCAAACTCAGTGGTGCAACGACCCAGGGCATACTGTACCGATCCCAGTATACGTGATCATTGGGCGCTGCTGATGATGATGAGTTTGGTGTTTTATGGCGCAATAGCCAGTTTTGGCTATACTGCTCCAAACATTCATAGGTCTGTGGTCTGGACGGGAAAAGAAGAAAAGGAAAATTGGATGACAAGATGGAGGGTCGAAAATAGAGAAGGATCACTGGGGTACCCCGGGGTCGTGACACCCGTGTTTACCAAAGCCATTGGGCGCTGAGGTGCATGAGCAGATATCCCAATCAGGTGGTCAGTCTGAAGCGAGACCCCAGTGTTTAAGTCCCCAAGCAAGCTTGGTACTCATTTATCGACCCACTGCATTAGGGATTAAAGGTTGAGTCGACCTTGCTCAGCCCGAGAATAGCTCCCGGACCTGTGGTGTGGAAGCGCGAAACGCTACCACTCGATCACTCTGGGCCTTTAACTATTACTATTACTAATAATACAATCGTTGTTTTGGGGGCAGAATAAAAAATGCATATTTAAAATTAAATGTTTAATTAAATTTATTTAAAATTTTAACTATTTTTATTTAAATTTATACAAACTTAAAATTTTCCTTTAACAATACATAAAATTAAAATTTTAATATTAAAACGAAATGCATGTATTTTAAAAATATGCTCAATAGAATACACAATTAGGCTTCAAAATCTACGAAACCAAAAATAAAAGTTCGTTTTGAGAAAATACTTTTTCTCTGACGAATTCAAAAGAGAATTATAAGCAAATCTCCCATCAACCGATTCAAATTATAGGAATTAATGTATTGAATAAATTTCTCACAAACACACACAAAAATGAAACTCCAATAGCTGATGCAAAGAAAAGAATTAAACATGAAATACGAACATAATGACGAATATAAATTCAAATATAAAAAGGAGTCTTTCATGTATCTGGCATTATATAATTTTAAAATGTCGTGAGATTTGGTTTTAATAATACTTTATTTCTAGCTATGAAATGAAAAATATTTTGAAGGGACGACTATCACATATTATATTTAGATCGTATGCTGATATAAATCTACCAAATCTATATTTTGTGAACTTAATGAAATTATTTTAAAAACTCTTTATCAGTTTTTTTTTGATGTTCTGTAACACTGCGTATTAATTTAACCCAGGGGTGGGCAGATTTTTCTAGAGTACGCAGAGTACTTCTAATTTTTTAAGGTGTTACGGTCCACCCTGTGGTGTAGGTGCGGTGAGTTAAAAGAAAGTCTACAATATTTATTATTTGTTTGTCGACCCAGTAGCAAAGTAAGCTTTATAGTTGAAGACGATGCAATTCTTGCTTGTTTCCATCTACATATCATTACCATTTGGTCGAAAAGTCTGTTTGCTGTGATACTTCCTACCGTTGAACAAAAAAGCTAATTGCTTTTATTTCTTCTGCAAATTTCATGTTTGGACAACTATGAACGACTGCTAGACCGTGGACGTTTTCAATGCAGTGAGCAAGGAACATACGTGAATCGGTGAATCTGTAACCGACATATGTACTTAACGCGTGCCATCGAGGGACGTAACGACAACTCAAGAATCCAATCCTGCGGAAGCGCAAAGTGTGGGGTGATGTTTTGGTAGCCAATCCCGTGTTATCGCGGAAAGAACTGATTAACTTTTATTTTCTCCTTTTGTCGGCAGGTAGTGGAAGACCCATTTCTACGGCTGACATCACGGTGATTGCTGTTTTCCCTGTAGTGACAGAGAATGTGTTAAACGTCATCGCGTGCTCTTCCAATAATGTACACATGTCATATGTACATAATTGCATGGATTGTGGAAAAGCCTATTCTCCACTCTAGCTGAAGCTGGTGTTCCACAAATACGTTTCTTTTTGTATGCGCATATTTGGCCTTAATGAAAGCGGTCACTCCGAAATGTTTTAATGGTCCACCGATAGATCGCGATCGACTTAATGCCCACCCCGGATTTAACCGAACGGAGACCACCTCTTTGATATCATGCTTGCGAAAAAAATGGCTAAAATAGATAATTCAGATACCAAAATTTTAAAAATACCCTTAGAGCTTTTTAATTTGGTTATGAGTAATAATTCATCTATTCATAATCAGCACTTTCTGCGTTTAAAAATACTACTCAAAATGGATATTAAAGATATTATGTGATAAGATGTGGCATTTTGTGCTGTGTGTTTTCTGTAAGTGTTATTTTTAAGATGTGTATGTTTGTGTGTCTCCGTCTTCAATAAACAGAATTAGTTATCTGCAAAGGACTGCCTCATCAGCAACCTCTCAATACAACATCAACAATGTAAAATATGATCGTTAAAGAATTCCTTACTCTCGCCAAATTATTATAAGTATACTTTTAGGGGGCTTTATTATTTTTAAAAAATAACCAAGATAACTGAATGAAATTTATGTTACATATTAATTGATGATCCTTATGTCGTAAATGGCAGCTATTAATGTTGGTTGGTTGGTTTGGTTGCGGGATGCCATACAGCAATCTCTTTAACAGGGAGGAAACAGAGGCTTGCAGAAGGATTTCTTTTATTTGAATGGTTGGTTAAAGTGACTGATAAATGCACGGATAAAATGATAGGTATTTATAGAAATTAGAGCTCGTCATATGACGCTGCTGTGAAATAAAAAAGGAATTTTCAAACTAGCCACATATCCAAAGACGTATCCAGCACCTCGGCTTCGAGGGAGAGCCTCTTCTCGTTCTCCTCGGCCTCAATAAGATAATGATCCGAATAATTATAATTCTCAGACATACTCTCGGAAAAAGAGGGAAGCTCGAACTATTTACCAACTGGTAGCAGTGGCCTGACTGCACTTTTATGCCAAGTCCGTCGTTCATGTCTTGGCCTAACATCAACACTGTCATGATTCCTTTAGTCGAAAGGCAGCAATTGGTCGAGTCGATTTGTGCCTAGGTTTCTGAGATGGCAAGTCATGCACATTTACTTGAAACGGGTTACCATTATACAAGTGTTTGAAAACGTATGCTACACTCATACTTTGAAGGGTGGTGGGTGAGACCTGCTTTTGCATAGAGGTCAGGGCCTCATCACTGACCATATCCTTACAAATGATCCAAGAAGTAGAAGACCATCACTCACGGACGATGTTGCCCCTGTGAAAAATGTGAAGGATATTATCTTATTAAATGGAAGAGTAACCAGTGGCGGAACGTATACCCCTGAATCATGGATAGGGGCAGGATTTTAGGAGGTCCAAAGCATATGTTACGTTATGGTTTTGCAATCCTTTGTAATATCCGGCTTGGAGCCCGAAGCCTGACTTAGCAGGGGGCCATAATATTCTTCGTTGCTCTACCGAGAGTAACCGTATTTAAATTTCTCTAAAATTATTCACAAAAACTGCACGTCTCAAAGGTGTTAGCACACTGGTATCTACGATCACTGATTCCTTTTTAGAAGTCAGCATGGCGTGACCGGTCAAGGGAGACGTTGAATCTTTTCGAACATAACGAAGATTGCGATAGTTGCTTGGTGACTGTGGATAAATCGATTCTAGGGATGATGTTATTTGCCTCTTACAGAACAAAGAGGTGAACAAGAAAGGGAAGCACAGTGATTTACATCTCCTCAAAAAGACTAAGGGTCAGAAATCTATGTGATGGCTATTCTGTCTGTGTTTTGGAACTGTATCGAGGTGCCATCTTAACAAACTACCTGAAGAATGGTCACACCATTGCTGGTGCTTATTACTGCACACACTGCTAAACAATATGCGTGATGCGTATGATAATCAAAGATGGCTGCCTTGTTGCGATCATTCATCTCAAAGTGTGGTTGAGGAATGAAAGCAACGTAGCTTTGAAATTTTACCACATCCGCCACATTTTTCCGATGTCACCTCAAGCGATTTTTTTCTATATATAATTAATTCCCAGAACTCAAAAAAATATTGAAGGACGTTAGATATTCGGCAACGCAAATGATGTTATTCATGAGGTGGGACTAGGGTTTTTTTTTCAATCCAATCTGCTGTTCTACTGTGACGACCTTCGAAAGGTCAAGGAACTATGGGAGAAATTTCAACTCTAAATGGTGATTATAGAGAAGTAATAAGAACAACAAATAAAAACAATTTTTTTATCTTGGTTAGTTCGGGGAATTAATAAAACTCTATGACACAACCCCTCGTATATCTGAAAACAAATTCAAATATGGAAGTGGATAACATAAGAGCGTCAACTTTGAAGTTAATATTGAACACAGAGAATTACAAACATAATATGTATTTCTTATAGTATACATGATTGAAATTCTTTGAAGCGGCCTTCAATTATAAACAAATTAGATCACAGATAGCCTAATAGTGTTCCAACATGAAATGTGTCCCACCCCGGCTGTAGACTTTAAAGTATGATCACGCTATCGATTTCTCCGAATCGTACAAAAAGTCAATGCTCTTCATTTCAGTTCTTTTTTCAAATAACGTAACCTGCTAATCAAATCGCATTCAAACATATATATCCATTCCAATCGGGCATCATTTCTTCACAAGAGCTTCTTGAAACTTGCCGTTGGAATCAGTTCCCCGAAAAGATACATTGAAAAGGAATTTTCCAATGCCTGACCCGCATCCCAAAATACAATCCAGAGGACAGGTTTTTGATGGATTGATCTACCTCAACGAAACCCAAACAGGGTATTCCTGACGCACATAAAAACGACGGCCTTCTCCAAAAGACGGTCGTGTAATTAATGCAATAATGTATCAGAATTAAAATCCCATCTACTGAGTCAGATCCGATGGCTATCGCTTGTAAAAGGATGCTGTAATAACATTTATTAAAGGTATATATATTTTGTATTTTAAAGTAGCAAGAATGTATATATCTTGAACGGGCTTATTACGGATTCGTTCGCTCTGTAATCAGGGAGCAGTAAGTAAAATAAAAAAACAGGCAAAAGAAGAGGACATTAGAAACAGATTTGATTTTTTTTGTTAGTTCTTAGAAAAAAAACTTTGAGGAAGAAGGCATTTCTTTTCCAACTTGGCATGGGCGGAAACTCGCTCTTTGCCATTTTTTTCTTCAAGGGATTGATCAATCTATAAATTTGTATATTTTTTTTATTCTTAGTGACATTAGTATGTGGTAGGGAGTGAGAAGGAAAAAGAACTGGTTTGAACCGCCATGGGTTAGACAAGTGCCTTTCTTTTTGTTTATTTTTTTTCCCATCGCCCTTTATTTTAACGAGTGTTATTTGCTTCTAAAATCTGAATGTTACAGAATTGAATAATAAAAGATTTCATTGTAATAATAATAAGTTCTTTTGAGATATTTTCATGTAGTTTTAATTTAAATAGCCACGTTTCTTTTCACCTTTGTATTCTCAGTTTTCATCGCTTAGCTCGTGCTTTAGGTTTATATCGTAATGAATTCTTAAATGATACGAATGTTTTTAGTTTTTAAATTTTCCTATATAAAGCGATATTATTTTTTATGATTTTTAAGTGGCTCTTAAATTTGAAAAAGGAAACTTTTGAATGGAACTCCACACACCACTTGCCGTGTTAGCTTAAGTCATGCCTTTTCTAATGATTTTTATTGAAGTCAATTTTTCCCTGTCTTTTTTTTCTTTTGTTGCTAATATACGACAAAGCAAAGGTAAAATTTCTCTCTAATTGCAAAATTACGATACATTTGATGAAATTCTCTCTCTCTCCAATGGCCTTACCGTACTTATACGATAACTTCCAATACGTAATTATTTTAGCGTTGTATCTGCTAATACAAATTTTAAGTTTAGTGTAGTCATCAGTGTACTTTGTGCTGAAATGATATTGGTAACATTTCTTTTGGTTACTTAGATAGGAATACAGTTTGTAGTCATTGTAACAATGACCATAAGGGGATCTAAAAGTCTTTTTTGAAAAATTTCAAAACCGACCTATGCGGAAGAGATGTTTTCTGGTATATAAATGAAAGGAAAAATAAAATAACAAAGTGAATTTTGATAGGTGATTTTTTTTATGATAAAAAGTCTAAGTAATTCTTATTAACCCGGCAGTACTCGCGCAGGGTGTGTCATACCCACCGTCTGACTTTTTTCAACGCTCCTTCTAAACCTTTTTTTTTAAATGAATAGTTTCTCGTGTAGCTAACTTTCAGGTCATATCCTTTGAGGGACCTTAGCTTGTAGGCGAATTCTAAATATATATTTTTGGATACCGCCTCTTAGGGTATGTCATACCCAGTGCGTGAATCACTGTTACAGTTCTGAATGCATGAGCACGATTTAAATATTCCTTATGCTAAGGCGTATTATTGTAGTTGTGATGAAAAAATGTGATATTTAAGTAATTTAATAGATATAGTACAACAGTATATATATATATATATATTCGTATGAAGAAATTCTCTTCGCGGTTATGATGATGAAGAATCAAATGATGAAATATATAACAGCAAGTATGATTCCTCCACCGAAATCGATCCCGATTTAGAAGGAGACAAATGTTTTACATGTAGAGACACAAAAATTTTGGGAAGAACGTAATTTTAAAGCAGACAACTGGTACACATCTTATCCACTTTCAGATGAACTTTGAAGGAAAAAAAACTATTGCTCGAACAATAAGAGAAAATAAAAAAAGAAATTCCAAAATTTTTGAATTTAAAAAATAGAGAAGGTAACTCCTGTTTGTTTAGTTTTAATAAGATATAGATTTAAAAAAAATTAAGATCATCGCACTCCTCACAACGAGACTAAAGGAGTGTATGAACAATGCACTGTGAATGCCATTATAAAAAGAACAGAAAAACTAAATTTATGTGTGAAAAATGTAATAAACATATTGTATTTCCTACTTTTCATCTTTTTTAACTTTTGTATACAAATTTTAAGGTAAAAACAGAATGTAAACATCCTTGGGTATGAGATATCCTGCGTGAGAACTTTGGATAGTTTTTTTCGCGTGAGTGATGCCGGGTTAAAGAAAAACAGGCATTTTAATACTATTTAACATTTTTTTCTGTGATGAGAGGACACTCTATTAATAGTTACAGGAAAAAAACATCAGGTACATTTTTCAACTTTTTTAGGTTTTTTACAAAAAAACCTACTGTCGAAATGACAGTGCTCCTTGATAAAGAGAAATGACAGAAAAAAGTTTTATTCGGACTAATTCAACGGTGCGGGACGAGAGCTGGGTTATGAAATGTTGCAGAGTTACTACTTACTACTCAGTATTCGCCAATCGATAATCTTTACTTTTGATTATATATATTGTGGAAAAAAATTATTTTAAGTCTAAAATCATCTAACCAAAACTGGTCCTTTTCCATTCTTTCGAAAATTCAACCCCTATGTGTCAATATTAAATTTTGAAATTAATTTTTTAAAATTATTTTTCGTAGAATCTCCTTAACATATAGCATCTTTCAGTATACATAGGTAGGTAGTTCCGATTGTGTGATAATGACTTCTTTTTCTCCTGATAACTGCATTCCACCCTAATAACAATATTTCGAATGAAAAATCTTAAGCAATTTATTCATGGGGGCTAATCAACATCAAAATATTTTGAAGTATCAAAAGATAAAATGTTTATTTATCATTTTTTTTCCTTCACACACGCACAAAAAAATTACACGGTATTTTTTATTTTTTAATGTTTACTTGAAAAATTAGTTTCGAAAAAACTAAAAAACACCCTTTTATAGTTAATCGAATGAAATTGCAACTTAATCGTTTAGTCGACAAATCTGAAATGAGATCTGGATTAGTCGCCAGATGTAGGACACGATCTGAAAATGGGAAATCGTTAGCCCTGATGATCCTGATCAGGACAATGGAACAAAATTATTAAATTATTGTATTGTCATTTGTCCTGGACAAGTGAGCAAAATTTCGAATTAATCTGACCTTTTAAAGTGGGTGAAAACTGAATTCAAAGATTCTGTTATATACAAGTGAAACTTATAAAAGGATGTTAAAAAGATTTATCTCACAAGCCGCGAATGTTGTAATCTGGTTAAAATATTCATTCTCGAATGTGTTTGTTGATAATGACCTCATTTTTTTCAAGAAATTATAAATATTCATCAACTCTTTGATGCGTTTGTGCGTAGCATATTTATTGTCGCTTATCGGTAATTACAATAGATGACCATCAATTATATAATTAAAAAACTTTTTATAAAAAGTATTTGAGTACTCCTTCTTAAGCCGAAGGCCTTCCATTTGATATTGCTTGGTTACAACCGAATGTATACCATTATTTCACTTCACTTCCTCTAAAGAATAAAAGTCAAATTATTTCTTTATTTTAGGATTAAACCAACAGCTTCTGATTATTTTTTTGCATTATTTATTTCATTTAATTTAGATATTTTTATCATTATTTGTCTGTTTTTAGGTTTTCGAACTTATTTACGTTTTGTAATGCTTAAAATCTAGCTAAAGATTTTTTACATTGTTGTATCATTATTATACAATGTGATTATATAATTAAAGTTCCACTTTAAGTATGCAAAAAAGAACCCCTAGTAAGAATGATTTTAAATTTGAACAGAATATACTTGAAAAGGGGAGGAAACGTTATGGCATAAGAAAATAAATTCCAAGTGAATCAATAGATAGCTCTGTAAGCGGTATAACTAAAGTGGATTCGGTTACAAATGGCGTTTTGAATCGTATCAGGACAGGTTTAGCATGAGTTGCACCTTAAACCAAATGTATTGTTCAAATTGTACGATTGTTTCGGTTTCTGGACGGAAAAAATTATTTAAAAAGTCATTTAACAGCTTTTGCACTGTTAGTGAAAAGTCCATTCACCACAGCAAGGTCAAATCACATTGGATGGGGTAAATCGGTTTTTAATCATCCTTGCGCCAAACCGCATGAAAAGAAACAATGAAAACGTCAATTTTTCTTCTTCTTGTTTTACCATATCGCCTCTCCCTTCTTCAAGATATTCTCTTGAAATTTGAAGTCATTCTAAGTAGTGGTTCTTTTTTGAGAGCATTTTGAAGCTGGAACTTTAATTATAATCACCCTGTATTTAGTAATTTATTTCATACGTTTATTTATCATTATTAAGTAGATTTTTCAAATTTTTAGCTGTCAATTTTGTTTTTATTTTAGCTTTCTAATAAAGAAGTTTAACATTAATTTTTGGTATCATTTTTTGAAATTATGAAACGGTATTTCACAGGCTTGCTATAATTATATCTGTGAAAATTGTAAAATGAATTTATTATTTTAATTAGGATGTTTTATCTAATCATAAAAATCAGACATGGTGTAGTGTTATAATTAAGAGAAAAATTAGAAATCAATATAAACTCATTATATATTTTAACGTCAAATGCAATATTCCTCAACAAAAGATTTTATCATCGATAAAATGACAGTAGAATTATAACCTGTAACCAAATTGTTATGTTTTCATGAACTCATTCGTAAATATCAGTCTTTTTCATTTTTTAAAAGCCAATAATAGCAATCATTAATTTTTAAATCAAACCAATACCGTACACTGTAATTTAAGTCTTTTCTCGTTCGATACAATTCCCCTGCATAGAATTCATGGTGAAAGAAATACTGCTGTCCGAAACAATTTGAAAGGTGATGAAAAAAAATAGCTTGATTCATTGTGCGTGATTTAAAATATAAAAGACAGAATAAAAGAAATGTATGACAAGAGTTTATAAATGGATACATCTGTCCTCTCCATGTCATATTATTACATGTTCTACACGTCTGTCAATGCAAATAGCATGTTCCTTGCGATTAATAACTATGGAAATCATGTCTGACTTTGTTCTTTGTGTTGCCTCACTCAATAATGATACAATGTTTGAAAGCAAAGCTGTTTTAAATCTTCCAGATGGGTGTGAGATTTTCGTTTTTGTTCTTTTTATCTCCTTAAAAATAATTTACTAACGTTAGACCTGGACTGAGAAAGACTGACAGCAAAACTAAAACAAAGACAGAAAGGACAAGAAACATCTGCCGTATATTTCAGTTGCTTGTGTATTCCTTTGGAATAATTTGTTTTAACAAAACGTTGCAACAAAATATTCTCCTTTGTTATTTATAAATGTGAAAAGAAATTTTACTTTGATGACTTTTATATGATATTTTTTTTAAAAAAAAGTAATGTGTAAAATAATCAAAGAAATTATCCATCTGGGTTTTAATTGGAATCATTCAGCTTTTTTTCCGTTTGCTCATCTAGTACGAATAGTTGGCGAAGTCAATATTACTAAGTATTAAAGTGAAAAAAATTTTTACAATGAAAAGGAGGACGAAAAATTTAAGAAAAAATTACAAAGTCAATATATGAAACGTTTTATAAACTCAAATATGACTAATTACGCTTAGATCCTTTTTAATATTTACCTAAACGATATTTTTCCATTGAATGATATTTTTTTTTTGTCAACGTATCATTTTCTAACGTATCGGAAATTTCGGAACAAGAAATATAAATATTGAATTTTACAGTACGTGCTACAACTAAAGTGTCGACATTCAATCTTGATTTCTCACTTGTCCAGAAATCATTACCAATTGAAAAAACTCTTTCAACTGCTGCATTAGTTCCTGAACAGCACAACGAAAATTCAACAAGAATAATTAAATTTTCATATGGAATGTGCTCATTTTTGTGAAGTGGTTAAATATTTCCACCCGTCTTTTATCGATTTCACCATGTTGATTTCCCCATTGTTCTAATTTATCAGAATTTAAAAATATACATTCAGTCTTCTAATTTCTTCAAACAAACGCGTAATAGTTCGATCTATCATCTCTAAATAGAGATTAACAGATTTATTTTAAAATATTGAAAAGAAGGACAAGTAGGAGGACTTTTTTTGAGGAAGGACAGAACCTATAAAAGAAGGACTGTCCTTCCTAAAGAAGACGATTGGTCACCTTAATATTACGAATTTTGACTTTTACAAAATCATAAGGTTGACAAGAGATAATATTAGTATGTAACTATTAACTGCTCTATTAATAAAAATTTTAAGAAAAATACTCATAACAGTGTGTATTTTTTTGGATTAATGTGTAGTTTTATCAGACATTTCTTTTCATTTGTTTAAATGTACTTTATAATTTCACAAAGTTATACTTGCCGAAATTCATTAAACATGCGAGAAAACACAGTAATTTGTATGTGGGGTGTGATATCTATATAAACCAGTACTAGTCATCACGCGAAGACGATCGTTTTGGTGTGATCGCTTAAGTACTCGCTTACGCAACAGAAGGTATTCAGATCAATTCTTCCTTTCCTTCATTGGTGACCCTGACCTTACAAAAGAACCGCACCCTTCACGCGCAGCAGTCGTGGCGCCATCTATCCACCGCAAAAGCAAACAAAACCGTCAGACATATGATACAATTAAGCCATCACACCACAAAGCCCTCTCACACCAATGACGCAATCCACAAAGTGACGCAACTGCTCACACACTCGCCACTCGTTCGTTCGCATATTCACCGATCACTAGCAGGGGGTAGTGTGGTGGTGTGATATCTATATAAACCAGTACTAGTCATCACGCGAAGATGATCGTTTTGGCGTGATCGCTAAAGTGCTCGCTTACGGAACAGAAAGTACTCAGATCGAATCTTCCTTTCGTTCTTGTACATAATTAATTACACGACATAATAAACTGAAATAACAACAGAGCACAACCCGTGAATGTTTCATCAGCCAATTGATTTGACAGTGTGACGTTTGAGATAAACAACACAGTAGCGTGATATTGATTAATTTAAACATTTAATTTTTACGTCACAGCTATTTTTACAGATTATACATTGAAGTTATTAAACCTATTAAAAGATTATTAGAGTTCAAATGACGTGGTTTGTGAGGGAGGAGTTTTTTTGGGAGGTTCGCTTTTAACGGAGGTTGTCAGACCATCTCTCGTTCTCTCTCTCCTTGGAGAACAGCGGCCGGCGTCTTTAGCTTCCAATTACATCCTGCTGGTCGGAAAAGGGTCCCTCGGGGTGTCAAGGTTGTCGGGACGATCCAAGGCGGGACCACGCAATAATTTTAAAATTGCAGCTGCAAAATGCACGTGTGGTGATCCACAAAGGGCCCGATTCACAGCTGTGTCGAGAATCGTTACAGCAGTGTTTTTCCCCTTCTAAAGTTCTCGTTTACGCAATTGCATTCGGCATGCGTTTCATTTTGACATTCTGTACAAAAAATGCAGATAAAGTTATAACTAAGTACAACAATTTTAAAATGGAGAAGAATGTGTTTTCCTTCCTTCGTGGAAAGGTTGATAAGAAAGAGTTATAATTCGTAATTTTTTCTCTTACTTGGTTAGCATTCGAATTTTTTCATGCTCGTTATCAAAATTCATTGCATTTTATTTCCTTTTCAACCGAAACGATTCTAAAAAGTTTGTTCTTTATAGTCTTTTTAAATATGCGCTGTAAAATCCTTTAGTACGCTTCCTTTGTATAAGTGAAAAATTTCTTTAATTTACAAAAAAGTATAAAAATTGAAATTTATAGAATATTTAAGGTCTAAAAAAACCGTCATCCATCTGAGGCTGAAAAGCAATTTTAGGACGATGTAACAAATCGATATTTAAACTGAAATGATATTTGAAAAATTTCAATTCTATGTTATTCTAATAAAAGGCATTATTTTACAAAATGAGATTTCACTATTAAAATCATACGTGTTTTTAAAAAATAAATACGGTGAAAATCGTTTTACATGAAATTGAGGGACCGAAATATTTTTTCGTGTTAAAAGAATTTCGTGCTAAAGGATATTTGAAAGAAAACATATATACAACGAAAATTAAGTTAACTAGAGTACGTTTTATTTACTTAGATATGTATATATGCATGTATTTTATAAAAATCAATAAAACAAAAACTTAATGAAATTAAACAAAAAATTTTCAAGTTTTTTGAAAAACAAAACATTTTTTGAGTTTTTAGGAAATAATCTGATATTTTCCTTTGGATAGTCTTTTTTTAGCATCGAATGATCAACAAATTGTTCGATGTTGTCCATTTTGTTGTTCATTTCACAATTGGAATTTGCATCTAAATAATTGCGCACACTTTTCATGATGTTCCTCATTTCGGATGACGTGGGAACAGGAGCTGCACTATTAATTTCATTTTCGTCGTCGGAATCTGCATCCATGATACTTTTTGAGCTTTGAACAAACTCAAAATGTCTTTGTCTGCCATAATTGAGGCTGTACGCTGATTATCATCATCTACTGCCATGAATTTTTCCGATGATACAGTAGGACAGTCCAATAATGCAGAAATTTCCTCAAACCTTTCATTAAATGTCGGCCCCCAGTTTCAATATCCTTCTTCTCCAGAAGGGAAATCTTTTCACGTTAACCATTTTTGTTTCCTGTCAAGAGAAAAAAAAATGCATGAAAATACATAGAAGTTGTATTATTTCGTGTTAACCGACATTTCGTCTTAAGCGTTTTTGCATGAAACGTATTTCTCTGTATTCAAAAAGAGACATTAAGGTATCCGACTACGTTCGGAGCCGTGATTTTAAAAAAGCGCATAAATGGATAATTTTCATGATATTTAGTGTCACTTAGATTAGAATACATGTATTAAATGGTTTTAAAGACATTTTGACAAAAAAAAGTATTTAAATACAACATTTAGGCAAAAAATTAACTTAGAATAACCTTTTTTTTTTCAAAATATTCTCCTTTTGTGAAAAATGCTTCTATTATAATAATATTTTGTCTGTATATAGACCTGTCTGTCTCAGACCTATGCACAGCTCAACTATGATTTTTGAAAAATTCACATTTTTTTCAGAGTTACAACCCAATGAAATAATTATCGGCGTTTTTTTCTTAAAATTTCTCCCCTCTGTTGTCGTAAAACATAGATAAACCCACTTCTAAGTTATATATTTCAAAAATTCTAGTTGAGCCTCTGTAGAGAGCTATATACAGGTAAAATATTATTATAATAGAAGCACTTTTAACAAAAGGAGAACATTTTGAAGTCATTCTATGTTCATTTTTTGTCAAAATATTGTACTTAAATAAAAATTTTATTGTAATATTATTCTTAAAACAATTTTATACACATTTTCTAATTTAAGAGACACTAAATATCATAAATATTATCCATTTAAACGCTTTTTCAAAATCACGGTTCCGAACGTAGTCGGATACCTTAATACTTATGTGAAATAAGTAATGAAAATAAGTAATGTCACCAAGGATATATATAAACGAAAGTGGGCGGGTTATAACTTACAAATCGTGTCGAAACTTAAGTTAGGCCTAAAAAAGGAAGGGAATTAATTCTCCAAATGGGAATGTACAATTTGGAATATTTGTGGTTTGTAATTTGAATCTTGATTCCACAAAAACTTTGTGTGGAATAAAGGAGATTGTAGCATGTTGAACTGAATTTTTAAAATCTTTATTTGGGATATGAAAGGAATTATTTGAAAGTATGATAATTACAATTGAAGACATAATCTTCGCCAAAATGTCAAGGTCCATTGCCAATAACGTGCAATGCTAATGCATTTTTATGAAGGCTATCTACGAGCAGTTTTAATCTACTTATTTTTTAAAATCTGAAAAATTGTGTTTATTGGAATGTAATAAAAGTGTATCCGAAAGAATATATAAAAAAAGAAGAAATATTTCTTTATTGATTTTTCCTCTGATTTTAACATGCAGTATTTATTATTTTTTATAAAACCCGAAATTCCCAGACGAATCGATAAAATAGATATAAAAGTACTTTTTCGAACATGAAAAGGGGACAAATTCTAATAAGAAAGGCCTTCCTTTTTAAAAACTCTTTTGAGATATATTTTATTACATTCCACGATGGATTTGAGATATATAGACAGTCTACAAGATTTTTTTAAAACTTTCCCTGAATTCAATATGCTTTATAAGGAAGCCTTTAAAATTGAAACTAAGAAGTTTAAAAGGTTTTTCGTTTGAATGATAATAATATCAATCACTTTATTTTGATTTATTGAATTTTTTACTTTTTGTAATTCGACAATGTTTGACACTGTGTTCATCCTGAAAACTAAAAACGATAAAAATAGAGTAATGTAAGCAAACTTGTCAAGAAATATTTATAAATATATTTTTATTGAGATGTATAAATTGCGTTTAACGTATAAGTATTTGATTTTTTTAAAGAAGGGTAGTTTTCTTGCATCTTTTTCTGTTCCTCAACAAAGAGTCTTGTGATATAGACTGTTTTAATCTCTTGATACGTAAAATGGGTAGTTCATTATTATTCCATTTGGTCTTATTAGTTACTGGAAAGTAACAATCAAACAACTAAATACAAAACTAGTAATATAAAAATTTCCTTCTTAGGTCAACAAAGAAAAATTTTATTTTAGTTATTTTTTATTAAAGTTACAATTAATATATAAATATGCATATACATATGACAGAATCACACTATTAAGTAACAAAATAGAAAGCTATTTTCCTTGCAATTTTCCTTTCTATATATGGTGGACTATTTTTGTTTGTTTGTTACTATTTATTAATTGATTAAATTGAATTATTCTAAGAAAATAGTATAGTAAAAAAAGAAATCACTTTATCAAAAATTAGGTTAGCCCAGTTGGGATTTGAACCCACGACCTTTGGATTCGAAGTCCAACACGCTATCCATTGCACTACAGGGACATAACGAACGATTTTCCTTTCTATATATGCTTTTGACTATTATTTTTGTTTGTTACTATTTATTAATTTTTCAATTTAATTAATGAATTAATATTTGAAAAAAATTATTAACATCAAGTGTCATCCACTACAAGTTTAAAAAAATGTATTTGAACTTGAATGGATGAATAGAAAGTATGTTATGAACTACTGAAAATTTGAACAATATATATATATATATATATAAGGAGAGAGTGAACTAATTGTAGGAATTGAAAAAATCCTAAAGAAATAAAGAGCTTAGTTTAAAAAATAAGCAGATGTTTATTTTTAGAGCAATTTGCCTTTTTTACGCTCTGTTACTGATATAACATTACACAAATTTGTGAATTTTCATATTTTTAAACCGGTTTTGAAATTTTCTAAAATCTTGCTGTCAACAATCACAAATCTAAAAATTCAATTTTATTCAACTTTCATGACTTTCAAGGGCATGTCCTAATCGCCCTATACCGTACTCACACTGGTATTAAAATTAAGACAATTTGCATATTTTGTCGAATTTCATGATAAGAATTGAACAAAACGTAAGAATACTGCTTCTAAACAAAAATACAAATCTTGTTCTTTGAATTTGTAAGCATATATTTATGTGGTGGTGGACCTGATTGAGATACAGGTTTCAAAAGCGTGCATGCCAAAATCCATATTTCATTCGCCAGCACACTATGCAGAATTTCTTAGTGTTTTATAGAACTCGGTTAAATTTAAATTGAAATAGTAAAAACAAGTAACCACCAAAGTTTATGTGATAGAGGGAGGTTGCAAATTGTGGGTAATCTAGAAGCAGGCTACTCTCAAACCCAGAGTTGTAGAGAATTCAGTTTAACACCGTGTTCTGGAAATAGGATCCATCTGGAGCAGCGGTTTTTAAAATGTAGTCCGTTGGCCCTTAGGGGTCCACTGAGTCCCTCAAGTAACGTTGAGATTTCCCTCATACAGACTCTGAAAGGCCTCGTGGAAAAGCTGACAGATGTGCCTTCATAGACTAGATTACTATGTAGTACCCAATGAAAAAACTCTTCAAGAACTTGTATTTTGATCAAGAATATTAAGTCGGAGAGGGATGTTCAAATTATTGGGGGATCGCTATGTCACCCTGATACATAAAGGAGGAGGAGGGAGCGATGATAAGTTTAAGAACCGCTGTTCTAGAGCATGCATGGGCAAGGTCGTGCAAGAGCCGCGACGGCTAGAGAAAATTACCGTTTGTCCATTATAGCGAGGTGCAACAAGGATGCTATATTTTCGTGAGATTCCGGAAGAATTTATGAGTGAGGGCTGTTTGCAAGAGGGCCTCTTGTTTGTGTCCCGTTCAGTTCTGCGAACAGGAGAGCCCTTTTATAATAATGCAGAGATCATAGAGATTGGAGCAGGGGTTCTTTTTATTGATGTATCCTGGTTCAGCCTAACCAGTGAGTTCGCCGTACTTCATTTCGAAAGAACTAGAAACCCGCTACGTGCTCTCCAATGTCGAAGAAATCGACCATTAAGGCAGCGTAGGTTTGATGGTCTGGACAGGCGTCACGTTAGATGGCCGCACACACCTCCATGTCCTTGAAAGAAACACTGTGACTGCTGCGAGGTATAGGGACTAGGTCTTGGAGCCTTATGATTGCCTTTTCTAAAATGCAACTGGTCCTAATTTCATTTTAATGGATGACTACGCGAGGCCACATAGAGCTCATCAGAACAACGAATTTCTGGAATGAGAGGATATTCGCAGACTCGATTGGCCAGCCACATCTCAAGACCTCAATCCTATAGAGCATACCTGAGGTGTTTGGGAAAGAGATTGTAACACCTTCCGAGAATGATTCAAGGTCTGAAAACAGCTTTGTTGTATGAGTGAGACTCCCTTATTTCGGGTATAAAATCACAGTGCGAAGCCTATATATCGGTAAGATGGTGCCATATTCCCTATTAATAAGGTGACCATTTTTTGCAATGAAAAGGAGGACGAGAAATTTAAGAAAAAATCACAACTTAAATATATGAAACCTTTTATTAATTCAAGCAAAATACGCAAATTACGCTTACATTCTTTTTAATTATTATCTTAAACGAGTATTTTCCCGATGAATGAATTTTTTTGTCAACATATCATTTTTAATATATCGGATAGTTCGGGAAAAGATATTCTTCATACTGAATTTTACGGTAAGCACTGTAGCTAAAATATTAACATTTA
>BMAV01000188.1:0-86384 GCA_019973955.1 Trichonephila inaurata madagascariensis
TTTATAAGAATGTTGTTTACAGTTGTTTATTTTTGATCGAATAAATCAAACAATTATAATAACAAGTAAATTTTAAATTAATAAACTATTTTTTAAATAATCTCCAATATAAAGTAAACATTTATCACATAGCTAAATTGGCTGTCAATCAAAAAGAGAGTGTATTTAATAATTATCCAGCATAAAACTTATTAAAAAAACAAGTCACGTTTTTTCGATTTCCAAAAGAAAAATCAGAAATAACAATAAAGAATCTACCATTTTAATACTCATGTGTTCCTCCGCGTGACGTGGTAGATACGAAAATAGTTCGGTGATTTAAGAGAACTAAGTTTGCTGTTGACCCCCCAATTTTTTAAAATATCTAGCCAGAATTTTAAAAAACAGCTTTGTCTGAATATTTTTTTAAATTTTTTTTGAGGTTTTTTTTGGGGGGTTTTGAGTACATTATGAAAATTCAAGAAAGGCGTGCGTTCAAATCTGACACGAATATACTCATTTTAAATTGAAATGTACCGGGTTCTTTTTTTGAGTAAGTTTTTTTTCTCCGTTTTGGGCCTCGGCTAGTTCAGTTTTTAACATTTCACCCCAAAAGGGTTCCCCTTTTTCAATAGACGACCAGGACAGCAATCCAAGTAAAAATACAATCGTAACATAAATAAATAAATCAAAATTCTATAAAACATTCACTTTACAACTAAAACTTAAATCCCAAATTTTGGGATTTTTTTTCCTTTTCTGTAAGTAACATCACAAAAATTTTTCAGGGTTTTAAAAGTTAAATCAAATCATCATTTTTTCACACTAATTCTAATACAAAAATGCTCAATCAGTTGTTTTAAAACATTGGGTATTCCCCTTTCAAGAGACACAAAAGATTTTCAATAACACAAATTTCCCTTCCATCTTGCACACATAAACACTCTACACATACAAATATTAATTCACCCTAGCACAAATCCCAAAAAATTCTTATTCCCCTCTACTTATTCCAACGTTTTCCAATGATATTAAATAAACAAAATAAACACCTATAAATTCCAAGTTTTTCAAACAACAGTAAAAAGTTTTAAATTAAAAATTTAAATCAAGATTTTCTAAGTTAAGTTAAATTTTTGGGTGTGGTAGGTTCTCAAACCCTTATGACAAGTTATTCACAATTATGGTATTGTCTTCCATTACGTTAGTTTTTAGGAAAATTAGACCTTTTGGGAATATAATTCATACCCCCCATTTGTCTAAAATTTAAATTTTCTAAGTCTATATTTTGTGCATGGAACAAATTTTCCGACGGGTCCCAAACCTTTGGTCGATCTGACTTGACCCTCCCAACCCTTTAATACAAAGTCAACCTTTACATTTTTTTTTAAATTTTCATGGAATGTCAAATTTTGACCATTCGGGTTTCATCAATCTCCCCAAATTATAATCCGTGTCGTTAAATTAATCCATAAGAAGAAGCGAAAAAAACTTTAAACCTCACTTTTAACAATGTACGCCAAATGGCATAATGCATGCATCATACTTCGGGTAACTCATCATGAAGAACGACAAAATAAATTAAAATCAATACAGGACCCCGATACCCCGGGTTTTTTCTTTTTTTACAAAACCCTTTTTTTAAAAAAAGATAAATCTCGGGTCGCGTCAGGGTTTAAATTCCCCCATAATACATTTAATACGCGGATACGGGTATCGGCTTGGGGGATAACCATCCTGTTATGACTATGTCATTCCGGTTTCCCGGTAAGCTAAGTTGGGATTATCAAAGTAGAGCAAGTAGTTCAAAACCTTTTATTAAGAATACTTATATTATAAATTCTTTTGAAAATTTTAATTTAAAAAGTGAGTTAACCCCTTTAAACCTTGTATTTGTAATCCGGCTAATCCTTTATCTTAATTATAGTTAATAGACCGATTCATCAAAAACCTATGTAAATATTACCTTTTTCGATCTCCTTCCCTTCACCTATAGAGATATTTATAATTCACTTTATATATGATTTCCCACTAACATATTGGGTTTCTATTCCCTTCCAAAGAAGAGCTATCAGGGCTGCAACTCTCACGATCTGAAGATTCCACACTAATATCTCTAAACTTGCCGCGCTATCGATCAGAATAATTCCCACACTAAACTATCTCTCTAAGCTTGCCACGCTATATCTTATCATCAAAGCTTCGGCTTTTATGAGCATAATATCTCATTTACATATTATCTTCTCTTCTTGGTATTGGGTTGGAAAAGTTTTTACGCATTAATGCATTGACCGTCAAAGAACATAGGAGTTAGCGCTTTATGTTGTAGAAGGACGCCGAGGGCGTCACAACCCCACACTCAGAAGAAAAACGTGATTTACTGGGAGGATGATGCCCGTAAAGTACGTGTCTAAATCTCTATTTCTAAATTTCTAATGCGCTTTCCTGAGGTTTTATTTAGAATTTTTAATCTTAAATCCTCGTGCTTAGAAAAACTTTATATAATTTCCAATATTTATATGACTTTTACAATTTTCATACACAATTTTAATCATAAATTTTAACTTTTATAATTTTAATATTTATCTTGGAAGCTTTAATTTTCATTACTCATGTTAAATTTTTAATATTCAATTTAAATTTAAACTCGTGACAATAATTTTACTCAATAGCGGGCCAACATTAATAATACTGTTTAATTTATGCCCACTCTACTTTAACATCCAATTACTTAAAATATTTATACACTTAAATTTTCTAAAAAAATATTCTGGGTGCGCAGACCCAATCTTTGCATCTAACCTCTTTATGGGGTTTGGTTGAGCTCCTTTCTTGTTGAAGCTATAATTTTTCATATTTTTCCGGAGTTTTCAGGGTCAGTCTCCACAAAATGAAAACTTTTGAGTCTCTATTTCCATAATATCAATCAATTTCAAACAAGTATAACTATTTTATATATCACAATAAATTTTTCATCTTTCCATCCTCACATCTGGTTCCAAAAACTCCCAATGAGCCTTACTTTTAGCCTCGTTGTATTGTTGGTGCCCTGACTTTACGCCGCGTTTCCTGAACTTCCAGATGCTCATAATACTTGTAACAATACAACAACATACACATATTATACAATTACAAACATTTTCAATAAACTATTATAACAAATAACCAAAGAGGAATTTTCGCATCTCACGAAGTCTTTATCGAAGCAACAAATGTGTGATTACAGATGTTTCTCCAGAAAAATTTTTAACATTTCAGTTCCAAATTAAATAAACACTTTCATTGTAGTGTTTGACTTGGCTTATAACTTTTAACCGCCGAGACTTCCTTCTTTGCAATAATTCTTCCGACCACTGTTGGAAGATCACTTGCAAAAATGAAACAATACAACCCTGATTTTTTGCTCTTTCTCCAATACATCACGTCCAACGATGAGGGTGCTACCATATTTCCTACTCACTCAGTTTGTACTGGAATTTTTGTTTTGTTGTAGGGCTTGTAATCTCACTTGTCGTCCTGCGCTTGACACTTCCCTATTGTCTCCTTGGCTGGTCACGAGGGGTTCTTTGTTCTCCGTCGCTGGCCTTAGATTGTAAGTTGTTTATCTGGAACTTCTGTTGCCCTTTCTCTTCTGTTCTTTTTCACTAGAAATGAACACTGGATGACTTACATTTTATGCTTTTATTAATATTGGTTTTCCCCTTTCTTTTGCCCACTTTCTTTGTGGTCACCTTTATTTTACCCTGATTTTAATACCCTATTATTCTTTATCCTTTTGTTTTTATTTTTCATTTCCCAAATGAACTAGGAAGTGATCCTGACCGATTGAATTTTGTTTTTTGTAGGTCCTCTGTATTTTTATATTGATTTGATTGACGCAATCCTTTGCACTAACTTGCGTTTCACGCCGATTTTCTTTCCCCATAATGAGACTCCGCTTTCGTCTTTGATGCCACTTTTTCCGAAGTACGAGTTTCCTGACTTGATCTTATACTATTTGGGATACCTGTTCTAATTCGACCTCGCATTCCTATGACAGTACTATTCTTATTTGATCTACGTTAACTGTTAATCTTTTTTCCTGATTTCCATATTACAATATTATTGTTATTTCTTACCTAATACTCTATAAAGGTCCTTCAAATTTTGTTTAGAAAATTTTGGCACTGAACTTTTGTTGGCTGCTGAACTTAAAAAATTAATGTTTCTAATAAGACAGTCATTTTACCTTTATTTTTATGTCTTTCTACGTCTATTATAATCTTTCCCCACCTTTCCTGTTTAATTTTCGTACTTAGTCTAGCTTCCCTAAATATATTTTTTTCAATATTTTGTATTTTGAATTTTAGCGTTTCCGAGATCATAACTAGTTTTGAGAGGAATGGTGTAATCAATTTTCGACCCAAAAAATAATAATAATAATTCAGCAGGTGGAGATTTTCCCGTTGCGTTTTGCATTCACCGCCATTGCACGAATAGCGTAAGCAAAACTTTCCAGAAATTGATCCCAAGTATTGTGTTGATCATTAACATTTGCAATCACATTTGCACTATATCTCGATTAACTCTTTCAGTCCGATTTGCTTGGTCTATATACCTTAGTCTTCTGCCCATGCTGTCTTTCGCGGTGCTGAAAAATTTTCGGATATAAATTGGGGACCATTTATCACTTATTAATTTTATTGGAGCTCCATAACACGATATAAAGTTATCAAAAAAATATCCACTATTATACGAGATTAAGGGCCTTTAAAGAATATAGAAATTTCAAGCCCATTTGTGAAGGAAATGATCAGTTATTATGCTAAAATATATGGCGATTAAGTCTTATTCTCATTATTAGATTCTAACAAATCTAACGTCACTAATATCTCATTTTGGATAATTTGATATAATTGGATTTTAATCGACCAATACGGTAACGCGTTTTATAGTAGTTATTAACTTGGCATGCAGGGAACATATATGATCAATGAATTTTCTCATGTACGGGAAATAACAATCCCCGGGTACATGATACGTTTCGTCTTCCCATGTGTCCAGCTATTGGCATGTCATGAAATTCTCTCATTATTTCATTCCTTAAGATTTTTGGGTGTATACACGCATTTCGCAGCCAGTGACGTTGCGTGTTTCATATAAAATATTCAATTAAACGGAAATCGTGGGTTAATTCTCACATATCGTTGCGTATCACCGGGGTTTTTCTAAATATATAGGTATGACCCTATAGGTCATTTTTCCTGTGGCTATGACATTAATTGTTTCACCCAGTAAGTACCAAATCCTTTGTTACATGGCACAATTAGCTTTTCTCAATTGTACTTTTCCACACATGCTTTCGGTAAAACTTTAGCCACCATAACTTCATTTTTGACCCATTAGCGTGTAATTTCCTTTTATTTACCTTATTATCAACCGGCGTTACTTTGAATTTTCAACGATTTCAGTCCAAATCTAATATATGATTAATAACCCGACCCACTTAGCAAAGGAAATCGATACCACCTGAATACATGGGTATTCTAAATCTTTCAACACATGAAACTGACCAATTTTCTTTGAATCGTCTAATATTCAATTCTACAATCCCATGTTTTTGGCATTTCGCACCCTGTGCTGTTATTACCTGGGCTCGCAGTTTTAATTTGCTTATAAATATTTTCTATATACTTCTTCGATATAAATGATTTATCTGCTCCGGTGTCCCATGGCGCTTTCAAAATGTTATTTAATAAAATAGGAACGTGGGAAGTTCTACGGGTGATATATACATGAGGATCTAATTGTGTCTCTGTCGACAGCCCCGCTTGGGTTTGATCGTAACCTTTACAATATTTAATCGTCCCTTTGCGTCCTATCGCCTCGATTGGGCACTCGACCTATTTCTACACGGTCTCACTCTATTCGAAATTATCATTTCGCTCATTTCGGAAATGAGTAGCCTTATTGTTGAATCTTGATCATTATTATGAAATATTCCTCTCGAACCCTCTATTGCTTTGACGGCTATTCTCGTAAAACTCATTTCTGTTATTTGGCCAGTCACCTCCTATTTCAAAATTCCTCAGTTTCTACCATTAGCATTAAATTAGGCATCTATGCGCATTTTGACCTCGTCTTTTCTATTATCATTTCTGATAACCCCTTTTTAATTGCAAGAATATCTCTCTTCGAATTTATACACCAAAAAGTTGGACGCTATCGTGTTTTGTTAAGTTTCTACGGCTTCCACACACATAGTCTTGGATCGTGGTTCGAGTCCGAACTAAAAATATGATCCACACTAACTGCTGGGGACATTCCTAATTCTAAACTTCTCTCTATTTTTAGTAATCTATAAAACGAAATCAGTAGGATCTGATTTCTTCCCTGCTGCTGGGGACGCGTAGAACTGTAGTTCTTTTCTTATTTTTGACCGCAGGAAAAGCCTTTAATTCAGCTTTTGAACTGTGGCGCTGTTTTGCACTAACAACGATCAAATATCGGATAATACCAATCATGACCCTTCCCACAAGAGATGACTTTTAAGTAAGCACATGACCCAGATTGCCAGGATTTCAAAAGTAACTTCGCTATGTTATTCTCAATACACTCGATAAACTGCAGTATTTCTCCTGACCTGAAGAGGTACATTTCGGGTAGAACAGTACTTCCACCATTACCTAACCCAGGGTATATACGTTCGGGCGCCATTTGCGACACCAACAAATCCTGTGATGATGACTATGTCGTTCCGGTTTCACGCAGCAGCTAGAGGTGTGGGATTATCCGGAAATGATGAGACATAGTAGTTCTTAATACGAAAAGCTTTATTAAGAGCCAACTTCCATATTACTTAAATTCTAATTTTGACAATTTTATTGTAGTAAATTGGCTTACCCAATTAAACCTTGTATTTAAAGTCCGAATACGGAACTAGATCCCTTTGTGAATTACGCCAGTTAATGGGCGATTAACATCCAAATACCTATGAAAATATTACCTTTGCAGATCTCCTTCCTTCACCTATAGAGAGATATTCGCGCATATATATGAAGATTCCAACCCTTCTTTTATTTGGGTTTTATTCCTTCAAAGCTATCGGACTGCTTATAACTTGATCTGAAGATTCCGCCGCGCTATCGTCAGAACAATTCCACACTAAACTATCTCCTAGCTTGCCACTGCATCTTATCATCGAAGCTTCTATCGCTTTTATAGTATATCTCATTTGCTGTCTATCTTCGTTTATCTTCTTGGTACATTGGGTTGGAAAAGCTGCCATGCCATTAATCGTAGCCCGTCAAGAACATAGGAGTTATGTTGTTGTTAGCAGAAGGACGCGAGAGACGTCTGAGCTCATTCTTCCTAACCAAACAACGGGCGGGGGTACACGGTTGGACTGCCCCATCCCGTTTCACCTAAATGCAAAAGATACTGGCTGTCCTCTCATGCAGCAGGTAATTAACATCCGGGATGTACAACAAGTTTTTGATTTTAAACGGCTTTCCCGGCTAAACTAATATCCTTCTGCCTTAAAGAAATCATCCCAGGATATGAAGGAAACCCTTCTTTCTTTTTGGTATCATTCTTTAATAATAGTTACTTCGATCAGGCGGTAATTTAAAATATAGTTGACTTTCCCTTAAAATACATTTCGAAAGTTAAAATCCATAAAGCGAAAAACTTTACCGAATAGAGAATTTCGGAATCTTTCATATTCCCTTCATTATTCTTCCCTAACCAAGACTTGCCAAATTCGGCTTCTTACGGTACAATTTCATTAAATTGAGACGATAATAATTTTCTGATCTCTTTTCTGGTAAATCTATCTCGAGTAGAGATTCTGAGACAAAAGCTAGACCTATTATCTAGATATAAACTTCGAACTATATCAAATCTCTTGGTTTTAGAAGGGCTGGAAAATACATTGTTAGCTTTACCTCTGTATTTTCCCACACATCAGCTTTGCACGTGTTTCCTTTTTCCTCCATTTAACTGCCCTGCTATCTTAGCCATTGTATGATTTTGAAAACGCCACGATTCACTGTGCTTTACTGTTCACCACCCGTTAACGTCATACTAGTATCTTCTTTTTTCCTCACATTCCATTTTAAACTCAATTTCAGGGTTCACTATTCCTTATCTTCTATCAATTCACAAAGAATCAGCTCTAATCCAGAATTTATTACCCACTTTTCTAGCGATTGCTTTAACGCACCCACCTTACCACTTCCTTACACGTGACCAATTTACCATATACACGCATTGATTTTTGTGCCCTTTTTCAGCGCAAACTTTTGCTATTTCAACGCGGTTTCTATCCTCTTGCGCAGCACCGGATGAAGGAAACACAGGTCGCGCTCTCACTGGGGGGACAATTCTCATTTCAAATCACCGAACTTCACGCTTTTATTACCACCTGTAGTTGAGTAACGGCATTTTCTGATAACCGGTTCACTAACTTCTGCGTTTCCTGACAAACAATAAACATTTGCAGGTGTTAATCTATTCCACTGACACGAATTCATTTTCTTTGGCTTATTTCTGAATTGAGTTCTTAGTCTCTTGCTAACTCAAATTTTCTAGCTAGTCTACGCTCCTCAAATTCATTTTCCACATTTTCACGTTCTTTAATTTACCGCTTTTCACGTTCTTCGCGTTCCTTAATTTCCCATTTTCACGCGTTTCTTTTAAGAACACCGGTTTGATTTGCCACGTTCTTCGCGTTCCAATTTCCCATTTTATAAATCCTAAAATACCCTCCTTTCAAATGTTGCCTTCGCCTTCATCATTATGGTATTTACTTTGATAAATTCTCTTATTAATTTCCATCTTAGTTAAAGTAATATCAACTTCCTAATTCTTTCTGACTTTAACACCCGTCTTTTTTTTTCTCTTAGCTTCAGAAACGCCATGATGCACTAATACACACAAATCTAAACAATCGTTCACAAAATTATACACACAGACTCAGGTAAACCAACAATACGCACCTAGACCCTAGACTTAACTATATTTGCGCAAATCTAAGAAATAGCACTATAACCTACTCCACACTGTACCTCAGCTACAAGTACCTTTACGTATACTTTCACAAATCTAAAAGAAACCACAACAATACCCTACACAATATTGTACTGACACTACAAAAGTATAACTACTGTATACCAAATTTCACAATCTATAACCTCCAACAATATCCTACACAATATTGTTGTACCAACACAACAAGTATAACTTTACTGTATACTATTTCATATTTCAAACAAAAATACTAATATCGCACATTTATACACTTCATACAAACTTAAAAATCTTTCTAGTCTCTTATTGTTTTACTAAATTTTACTAGTCTTTTATATTCCTTATCACAAAAATTTTACATACAAAAACTAATAGTATAAGATTACTTATTGTCCCGAAAATAATCTCAAAGAAAAAGACTCACCTTAAAATTTGTTGACGTAGACATAGGAACCTCAGTAACTCTCTTTACATGCAAATCACTTCATAAAAACCACTCCTCACAAACAGGCGCACTCACTTGCGGGCATGCTGACACTGGGAACTCTTGAAAAACGTCCCTCAAAACAAACGGGCAATGAATCCTCTTGGAAATCCTCGTTGTTGATTCATCAGGCGGAACAGGAGACACTTTGTATCCCGGCTCTTCTCACAGCTGGGGACTCAGGAAAACACTTATCTCATAGCAGGCAATTCAAAATCAGGCAGTGATTATCACTAGCATTAACTGAAACCCCTTGAAATTCGGCGCTCCCAAAATCAGGTGGGCATTAAAATTTATCATCCATGCACTTTTACGGCTTTGGCCTTTTTTTCTCTATCTTCAATAAAACAGGATTCGGGCATCTACACTGGTGTGCAAAACCTGGGGACTTCACATAACTTCAAGAAAAATCATCCTGAAACACAGAGTTCTGGGAAATTATTATGTGTGCCAAGATGACGAAAGCATTGGCGGTGAAAGAGGAATACAACGCATACGGTATTTAATCAAACAAAACAAGCTTTATTGAACGCATAGTATCGTGACTCATGATTGTCTATCCAACAGGAAGAACAACAAACGATTTTCCCTTTAATATGGTATATCCCCTCCCCTTACTACAATGGTTGCTTCGCACCGTCTCCGCATACTCAGAACCAGCTGGTGCAACATTTCTTGAGGTAGGGTGCCCATTCCTCAATCAACATCTGTTTGAGTTGTTGGTTGTTCTCCGGATGATGTAGGCGTGTGGCAATACGTCTCCCCAAAGCATCCCACACATATTCGATGGGATTTTAAATCTGGAGCACGCTGGCTAATCCATTCGAGTGATATCTTCACTTTCCAGCAGCTCCTCAACAGCAAGGTGCGATGTGGCTGTGCATTGTCATCCATAAAAATGAAGTCTGGGCCAATGGCACCTTGGAGAAGACGCATGGGGAAGAAGTACCCCCTCACAATAGCGATCCCCGGTTTACAGACCCTTTGTCGAAAATGTGAAGCTCAGTTCGACCGTTCAGCATAATGCCTCCCAGACAAGAACTCAGGACCACCGTAAGGGTTTGTCTTTCCTGATGTTACTGGGATAAAACCGGGTCCCGATCACTCTCAAATAAAAACGCGTTGAGAATCGCTTCTGGTACTGAACCGACTCTCATCCGTAAAGAGGACATGACTTCATTGATCAGTTGTCCAGTTTTTGTGCTCTCTGGCCCACTGTAAACGGTGGCTTTGGTGGCCAACTTTCAACGGGAGGCAGCGTTCAGGACGGCGGGCGAACAGGCTCCCTTTGTGAAGGCGTCTGGCCACCACTTGTCAACCCGTTCTGTACAGAGTTTCTGAGCAATGGTGCTTGCTGACTGCTGTCGACCTCTTTTCGCCCACAGGATGATATATCGGTCATCCCCTGCAGGTTTCGTCCTCGGGCAGCTACCATCAACCTTTCTAACAGCTGTACCAGTGGCTTGGAACGCTTTTCAAGCGCGCGAAACGACACTTTTGTTGATTCCGAACTCTGCAGCTACACTGGTGACAGTACGCCCCTCCTCCAGCTTTCCGATCATTCTTCCACGCGTGAAGTCGTCCAGGTGATTTCTTCTAGCCTATTTCACGAGCGACTCACTGGCACTTGCAGCGAATATGTTGAATTGCGTCTCCGTCCTTCATTTTATTCTACGGTTGGAGCAGCGCGCGCCGACATCACCGCGTTTTTCGTACGCTCACATCGCTTCTGACGTTCTGTTCCTGATATTTGCATACGCATGACGTTTCTACTGACTTACGTGTTCACTGTACTGATCTCCAGACCTCTTTTTCTGCAATTTCATGGCTATCTGCTAAATTTTTACATTGTTGCTTATGTTTTGCACACCAGTGTATTTACTCAAATGCCGGATCTACACCGCTGCCACCAATTTAATATATATATATATATAGCTGTAACGTCGTCAGTAGTTAGCAAACAAGAAAATTTGTCACAGCCTCATTTTAAAATTAAAACAATATTTAATAGCTTCATATGTTACTAAAAAGTCCAATAAATATGCCATGCCGGGCGGACCGTCTATCTCTCGGGAGTTCAATCCTTATTCCGAAAGGCACTCGACAATCCCTTGCTTTTCCTGGCTCCTCTCCAGTTTACTCCATCCAGGGCTCTACATCAAGTTTTTCATTCAGGGCTCCATCTGTCTCACTCCAGGGCTCTATCTCTCTGTTTCCATCCAGGGCTCTCTCCAAGTTTCTTCCTCTCCCTTCGTCTCTTTTTCTCCTCAAAATTAACCCCTTTTAAACACCAGGGGCGGGTCCACCCACGCCCCTCGTCTTCCCCATTGGCAGGCCAAAAAAAAGGTCTGCCCTCGTTCCCGGGCCACATTCGTCTCCCATTTGTGCGGCAAACATAAACACATTCCTCGTCTGTCTGGAATCTAAGAGCGCCATAATTCTCATCCAACTTCTGAAACTCCTATTCATCACACCACCTGGGCCTTATAGCCCCATTCTCTGGGCGCCGACTTCCATACAGGCTTCGCCTATTGTCACCGGCACTCTTTAGTTATTGTAAATTCCAGACTCGATGTCTGCGTTTGTCCGAGTCCAGACAATAAACAATGACCCCATGGCCACCTGCTCTTGTCACCTAACGTCTGTTTGAAGCCATAAAACTTCGCTTGAATAGATGGGTGCGGTTCACCCCAATCGAAGACGTCACAATGTTTTAATACGTCATAATTGAGAAATTTTAACAAAAAAACTACCCATTATTATTTCAATCGGTAGTAACTCTGAAAAAAATGTGAATTTTTTAAAAATCCTAGGTCAGGTTTTCTGGAGAAGTTTTAACTATATGTAAGTAGAATATTAATATTATAGAATTTTCTTTCATAAAAAGAGAATGTTTTAAAAGTAGATAATTCTATGTCAATTTTTTGCCAAAATATTTTATTTAAATTGTTTTTATCGCAATCTATAAAACTTTTTAGTCTAATCTATATAAATGGCACTAAATATTAAAAACAAATATTCATTTGAACGCTTTTGCAAAATCACGGTTCTGAACGTAGTCGGATACCTTAATATCAATATCTGGAATTCACATAACAGAAAACTTGTCAAACATAAAATGTATAAATGAAAGAATATACTTTATTTACTAGAATTTAAGCCGCGCTTTTTATTTCAATATTAATGCTACTGAATTTCGGGAGCGGCTTGGAATCGAAGGGAAAAAATTGGTATGAAGTATTTAGAGCAATTACAGGTTCATATATGCATATAAAAGTTTATAATAATGATAGAATTCTTTTTTTTCCCCTTCTTAAGAGTTCTCTTTTTAAATTTATTTTAATTTCATAAAATTGGGTATTGATAAACCATTTTGCACTTTTTTTTTTATTTTTCACAAAATGATGTTTAGAATTTGGGGTGCGGCTAAAAATCGATGGTGGCTTAGATTCGAGTAAATACGGTATATTATGAATATCAAATGTTTAGATAAAATTTCCGAAACATGTCATTTTAAAATGTTTAAAGATGCATGTTATTAATTGTATTTCAAAATAAAAAAATATTTAAAAACCAGAAAAGAATTTTAAAAAATTATACTTCCCTTATTTTATTTAACATTGTAATGAAAGTAAATATTAAAAAAAAAAACGGTTAATACAGTGATACGTTATTAAAATTATTCTTTTTTCTGCAATATTTGTAGAACAATACGTTATTTTCGGCTTAAAAATTTGTTTAATTTCTAAATGATATTTTTAAAGACAACAATAACATAAACATAACTTCATATGATATAAGTTAAGTAAGTTAACCTACATTCTGCATTGGTTTGGGCAAAAAAATTGTGCCTGAATATGCAAATTTCTTGTTAAAATTTTTAATAAACTCAAGTAATAAAAATTTTGAATGAATCTTTAGAAAATAAAGTTCCTTCTTGTGCAATACATAATTGTCGTTCTAAAAATAACATATAACATGAGAATTTTGGGAGTGAGGAACAATTTCAGTTGAGATCCACATCCTTTAAGAGGGATTCAAAATTATGAGGTATATGAGTCATAGTTTTTGGGTTTCTTAGAAGTCTTAATCACAATCAGCCTCCTTAAATTATTTCAGTTGCAATTAAAACGAGTCTGTAAAAATATTATTTTTGTTATAATTATATGTAGTTTTATATAAACAGTCAGACCTCTATATAAAGAAGTCGCTAAATCCCGCAAAAAAGTTCGCTATATGGAAAATTCGTTTTATAGAGGTTCGCGTCATCCAATATATTTTATAAACTATATAAAGCCAATTTTAAATTCATAAACACTATATATTAAAAAAAGTAATTATTCACACCTTTTTTATAAATTAATGTATATTTATTTCATATCTCATACCCATTAAAAAAAACAGGAAGAAAAACTGCAAGGAAATCAAGAGACAAAAGAGTGTCGACATTAAGAAAACAACAACATTTCAACATAAAGAAAATAATTTTATATTAAAACTAATGAATTTTATAGACATTTTCTAATTTAAAGCACACAAGTAATTACACTGGTGTGCAAAACTTAAGCAACAGGTGGGTTTATTGCCATAACTTCACGAAAAATCATCTGAGAGACATGAAATTCTGAAATGAGGGAGAGTATTATGTACGTAAGGATGACAAAAGCATCGGCGCTAAAAAAGGAATACAACGCATACGGTATGGAATGAAACAAAACAAGCTTTATTGAACGCATAGTATCGTGACTCATGATTGTCTACCCAACAGGAAGAACAACAAGCAGATGTTCCTTAATATGGTATATGCCCTCCCCTTACTACAATGGTTTGCTTTGCACCGTCTCCGCATACTCAGAACCAGCTGGTGCGACATTTCTTGAGGTAGGGTGCCCATTCCTCAATCAACATCTGTTTGAGTGTTGGTTGTACTCCGGATGATGTGAGCGTGTGGCAATACGTCTCCCCAAGCATCACACACATGTTCGATGGGATTTAAATCTAGGGAGCACGCTGGCCAATCCATTCGAGTGATATCTTCACTTTCCAGCAACTCCTCAACAGCAAGAGTGCGATGTGGCAATGCATTGTCATCCATAAAGATGAAGTCTGGGCCAATGGCACCTCGGAAAAGATGCAGATGGATAAGAAGCACCTCCTTACAATAGCGATCCCCGGTTACAGACCCTCTGTCGAAAATGGGAAGCTCAGTTCTGCCATTCAGCATAATGCCAACCCAGACAAGAACTCCAGGACCACGTAACGATGTCTTTCCTTGATGTTACTGGGATAAAACCGGGTCCCGATCTCTCTCCAAATCAAAACGCGTTGAGAATCGCTTCTGGTACTGAACCGACTCTCATCCATAAAGAGGACACGACTCCATTGATCAGTTGCCCAGTCTTTGTCTCTCTGGCCCACACTAAATGGTGGCCAACTTTCAACGGGAGGCAGCATTCACGACGGCGGGCGAACAGGCCCCCCTTTGTGAAGGCGTCTGGCCACAGTAAACCGTGACACTTGTCGACCCGTTGCTGTACAGAGTTTCTGAGCAATGGCTTTCTGACTGCTGTCGACCTCTTTTCGCCTGCATGATGATATATCGGTCATCCTCTGCAGTTGTCGTCCTCGGGCGGCCACCACCAACCTTTCTAACAGCTGTACCTGTGGTTTGGAACGCTTTCCAAGCGCGCGAAACGACACTTTTGTTGATTCCGAACTCTGCAGCTACACTGGTGACAATACGCCCCTCCTCCAGCTTTCCGATCATTCTTCCACGCGTGAAGTCGTCCAGGTGATTTCTTCCATCCATATTTCACGAACTGACTCACTGTCACTTGCAGTGAATATGTTGAATTGCGTCTCCGTCCTTCATTTTATTCTACTGTTGAGCAGCGCGCGCCGACATCACGCATTTTGCGTACGCTCACATCACTTCTGACGTTTTGTTCCTGATATTTGCATACGCATGACGTTTCTACTGACTTACGTGTTCACTGTACTGATCACCAGATCTTCTTTTCTGCAATTTCATGGCTATCTGCTAAATTTTTACATTGTTGCTTAAGTTTTGCACACCAGTGTATAAATAGAAATTCTAAATATGCATTTCCACCAGACCTTGATCTAAGTTAAGTTCGTCCATACTCAATATCACTGCAGGCCTTGAAAAAGCGTATTTTTCCACTAGTTTTTGCAACTGTTGGAATCTCTCTCGAATTTCAGCAGTTAAAGCCGTATCACACGTACACGTTTCAAGCAATTTTTCGTTCAATTCGTGCAATTTTTACTCAGTTGCCATAGCAACCGCTTTAGAACAATTTTTGCTAGCGAGCTCAAAAGTTGTTCAAATAAAAGCGAAATTCCACAATGGGGTTCTTCGGCGCCCTACTTCATAAACAAGATGGCGGCTCCGGTTTCGTCTAACACTTCAGATATGCCGTATAATATTTTAATGGTGTATAATATTTTAACGGCGTATAATATTTTATAAATAGAATGGTGCTCTATTTTTAGTTTACACCTATCAACAATTGCGCAAGCGAAATGAAAGAAATAATTTTGGATGTTCATTTTCCGAAGCAGAAAAATCGGTGAGTAATTTTTCAATGTGGAGATAGAGCGCGGCTGACGTCAGAGCGTGTCGTTTTGTTTACGGCAACCCTTCCCCCTCAGATTCGGCCATTAATTACTCTGTCTATTGAAAAAAACATTGTTCACCTCAAGTCATCTTCGTACGATAACTGATGATCTTAACTTCCGTCGCCAAATACATGCTTCCTCCTGATTCGTCTTGGGGGTTCAAAAAAGAATTTCAAGCTCTTCACATAAACTTTTAGCATATATTAAAGCGTCATCCACGAATTCCTCTCTTTTTGTTTCTAATACGGTCTGTAAAGCACGTATTTTTTTAGCACATTGATGGATATTTAGTCCCTCTGTTTCCAAATAATTTTGAGCATCATTGATTTCGCACAGTACCGGTTGCCAGGAGCCTAAGTAATATAAAAATGAATACGATTGCATAGCGACTAATTAGCTTCCTGCATTTGTGCGTGTATTAAAGTTTTCACTTGTTTCCGTCAGTTTCAACGCGAGGGTGCGATCTGGAGTTTGAAATATTTTTTTAATTTAAATATCGTAGTGCTTGCTGCCTGGGCCATGGCCCCCTCTGCAACCCCCACGCTACGCCACTGCTTGGGCCTCTAGGCAAAAGTAAGCCCTTCCAGTGATCTTTAAAAGAAGGCAGTATATAGAAGTGGTCCCCAACCCTCGGACCGGTACTTGTCCGTAGATTAAATGGTACTGGGCTGCCCAAAGGACATTAAATTATTTCCATTTTATTTACTTTAGTTTTTTTCTCGGATTTGTGAGGCTTTTTATTTAAATAACTTTATATTCTTTTTTTTGGTGCAACTGCATTTTATTCTGAAGGAGTATTTAAATACAATTAAACTAAAATTATTAAGTCAAAACAATCCAAAATATAAACTACATGTCCCCCTCCATCCTTAGCAAGTCGCGGTAAAATTATCAAACGTTGACCGGTCCGCGAGAATAAAAAGGTTGGGCAGCACTTGTATATATCATGCATTGTCTAATACTCTTGCAAACTGTAATTTGAAACAAATAATTGTGTGTACGACTCACAGTCTCACAAAACTAGGCACAAATCGGCTCGTCCGATGGCTGCATTTTGACTAAATGAGTTGAATGATTGTTTATGGTGATAGGCCTAGGCCTGGACATGGATAACAGTCTTCACATAATACAGTCATGCCACTTTTAGAGTTGACATGCAGTTTGAAATTACCTGTGTTTCGGAGCATGTATACGGGAATAATATTTCCCCTTTAAAATTATCCGGATCATGATCTTTTTTGACTGAGTCAAGAACGAATCTAGGCCCAGTTGGCCCAATCCTTAAGACATCCCTGTTGATGGTTGTTTCTGCTAAAGAAATTGTTAAATTCAATCTTCTTCTCGACTCCTTCTCCATGGTCATGGTAGCCTAGTGGCCATGGCCACGAACTCTAGCCGGCGTTCACGGTTTCGAGTCCCGATGAAAATGAAGGACCAGTGTGTAAAGGGGTTAACGCACGTTAAATCTGTCGAGGTTCAAAGTCCTACTGTTTACAGAGTGGTGTGAAGTTAAAAGAGAGTAGGGTGCGGGCTCAAGTGTTGTCTTCATCATTTGACGATGGCTCAAAATTACGAGGTCCGTAGCTAATAGCCCTCATGTTGCTTTAAATGTGACATTAATACGCACGCACTTACTAGACTGCTTCTTTGAACTATATACTAAACTAGAAGTACATTTTTTTTTATATATATTTACATAAGTGACTTCGGGAAAAAATAAAATTTATGTAATAAAACGTGAAAAACTATAAAACAAGAAAGAAACTCCCGCATTTTTAAATAATGCTATAGTGCTATGTCGTCACATAATGCTAATGCTAATGCTATAGTGCTATATGTAAAACCTTTCGTAGTGCAATTCATTTAAGGCTGCTTTCGCCATATGTACGAGAGTGTAAACTTGACGCGGAGCACATTTTCGGACAGAAAAAATGAATCACAATTTTTATAAAAATTTGTAACATAGTAACTCATGCATTTGTTTATAATATAGTGTTTTTAAAATTTCAAAATATTTCACAAATAATTAGTTTTTCCTTTTAATATGTGAAGGGATAGCTCATTTAGCGTTACGGTATAGGAAACAAATTGCAAAACACATTTTATAAAGAAAAAAAATTGTGAACTCGGATAAAAATGAGTAGTATAATAAAATAAGTGATTCTCAACAGGATAGTGTAGCCAGAATATAATATTAATGTTTGTGTGTGTGTGAGTACTTTTATATCTGAAAAAATATTCCGAATTTGGCCCCTATTCTTTAACATTAGACGAAGGTAGCCTTAAAATGCAGTTTTATTATGCATTGGGAATAATTCTCTTGAATTAAAAATCTACTGATAAAATATTTATGGAATCAAAAATACATTTTATTGAAAAATAAATAATTAAATCTGGGTTCCTATATATATAATCTCTGGAACCAGTACCATAATTATATAAATAAGTACATATAAAATTATATTTTCATTTGTAAATTGAATGTAGTGACTTCAAGCAATAAAATAAAATTTTTTCAACTCCTACTATTAGCTCGCACTGTCTATATATTTATTTATTTATATATATTTGTATATTTATTTATTTATCTTGGTGGAATTTTCAATCGTTAATAAAATACATTTTAAAGCGCTGAATTGAGCTGAAATTTTATATACAGGATCATTTTGGATGACAATACAATAATTTAATTATAATTAATAAAAATTAACTGATTAAAACTAATTATTTAAAGAATTACAAATACAGCCACGTTGGCGACTTGTGTCAAAACTTGAAAAGGTTTTTTTTTTCTCACGTGTTAAAGCATTCAGTTGGACTGAAATTAAATGTCCTATGTATATACATATTTATATTAATTGTAACTATTTAATAAAAAGTAGCTAAAATAAAATTTTTCGTTGTTGATCTAAGTAGGAATTGACTTAAAAACTATTTTTTTATATTACTTGTTATGTTTCTATTCTAAAAAGTTAAAAAAGTGCGTTAAAAATTCAACCTTCTTAAAAGCATATTCATCTTCCCATTTTAAACGGCATAGTTTCGAATTTTTTTCATTAACGCTAATACTTAAAAAATTTATTATTTTTAAATAAATAATGAATAATACATTTATGATCATCTAATGATGTTTAAATGTGTCGATTAACGCCTTTTTCTAATTATAAATTTCATCAGTTATGCCCTATAGCAAATTACCCATTTAACAGCACGTTAACATAGTTAAATAGCATCTGTCGTCAACTATCTCGAATACCATGAGAGCCTAAAGGCTTCTAATGGCTTTTTAATAGACGTGATTAGAATTAATTTAAATTGCTTTTCATGGTAAATGTTTTATTTCTAATTACTCTCTCCTCATATGTAAACCATTAATTAACTTGTCACCAAAAATTGCCTATCACAGCTAATCATGTATAAATATTTTTGCATTTAGAATTCATATTTTATTGAAAATTGTGACCTAAGTGCCTGCCACGTTTGATTAATTCAAAGAAAGTTGTCTACGCACTTTCTTGACTGCAACCATTAAGAAAAATAAATAAATAATTGAAGGACATGTATTTGTGGGTAAAGATCTCATAAGAATTGATTCTGCTTAAGTGTAGGTGTTGTTAAGAAAAACTAGGTTAGTAGGCAATATGTTAAATCTTAGGGAAAATGAAGCGAGTTGAATAAATTTTGCCACCCATCTGTCGAAAGCAAAAAAAGAAAGGAAAAAAAAAAAAAAACTTTATGACCTTGTCATTAGCATAGCGGATGTAAATTATATGGAAAATATGCCAATTGTGGCTTTATAAATAAATTCGTGGACGTTGAACCTTTGTGTTTTGAAAATTGAGTTCATAGTGTAAATTGCTCTGATTCTTTTTTGTTCTTAATAAAGAGAATAAAGCTATTGAGAACATTTATTATAAAATTATTGATTTCCTCACATTTAGCTAATTAATTTTTGTCATGTTGTACTGTTATATAAGAACTTGTGCAAATTCGAATTAGAGGTCAATCTACACTGGTGTGCAAAACTTAAGCAACAGGTGGGTTTATTGCCATAACTTCACGAAAAATCATCTGAGAGACATGAAATTCTGAAATGAGGGAGAGTATTATGTACGTCAAGGATGACGAAAGCATCGGCGCTGAAAAAGGAATACAACGCATACGGTATGGAATCAAACAAAAACAAACTTTATTGAACGCATAGTATCGTGACTCATGATTATCTATCCAACAGGAAGAACAATAAGCAAATGTTTCTTAATATGGTATATTCCCTCCCCTTACTACAATGGTTGCTTCGCACCGTCTTCGCATACTCAGAACCAGCTGGTGCAACATTTCTTGAGGTAGGAGTGCCCATTCCTCAATCAACATCTGTTTGAGTTGTTGGTTGTTCTCCGGATGATGTAAGCGTGTGGCAATACGTCTCTCCAAAGCATCCCACACATGTTCGATGGGATTTAAATCTGGGGAGCACGCTGGCCAATCCATTCGAGTGATATCTTCACTTTCCAGCAGCTCCTCAACAGCAAGAGTGCGATGTGGCTGTGCATTGTCATTCATAAAAATGAAGTCTGGGCCAATGGCACCTAGAAAAAGACACACATGGGGAAGAAGTACCTCCTCACAATAGCGATCCCCGGTTACCGACCCTCTGTCGAAAATGTGAAGCTCAGTTCGCCCGTTCAGCATAATGCCTCCCCAGACAAGAACTCCAGGACTACCGTAACTGTGTCTTTCCTTGATGTTACTGGGATAAAACCGGGTCCCGATCTCTCCAAATCAAAACGCGTTGAGAATCGCTTCTGGTACTGAACCGACTCTCATCCATAAAGAGGACACGACTCCATTGATCAGTTGTCCAGTCTTTGTGCTCTCTGGCCCACTATAAATGGTGGCCAACTTTCAACGGGAGGCAGCATTCACGACGGCGGGCGAACAGGCCCCCCTTTGTGAAGGCGTCTGGCCACAGTAAACCGCGACACTTGTCGACCCGTTGCTGTACAGAGTTTCTGAGCAATGGCTTTCTGACTGCTGTGTCGACCTCTTTTCGCGTGCAGGATACTGTATCGGTCATCCCCTGCAGTTGTCGTCCTCGGGTGGCCACCACCAACCTTTCTAACAGCTGTACCTGTGGTTTGGAAAGCTTTCCAAGCGCGCGAAACGACACTTTTGTTGATTCCGACCTCTGCAGCTACACTGATGACAATACGCCCCTCCTCCAGCTTTCCGATCATTCTTCCACGTGTGAAGTCGTCCAGGTGATTTCTTCTAGCCATATTTCACGAACTGACTCACTGGCACTTGCAGTGAATATGTTGAATTGCGTCTCCGTCCTTCATTTTATTCTACTGTTGAGCAGCGCGCGCCGACATCACGCGTTTTGCGTACGCTCACATCGCTTCTGACGTTTTGTTCCTGATATTTGCATACGCATGACGTTTCTACTGACTTACGTGTTCACTGTACTGATCTCCAGACCTCCTTTTCTGCAATTTCATGGCTATCTGCTAAATTTTTACATTGTTGCTTAAGTTTTGCACACCAGTGTAGAAAACGAATGTAAGTATTTGTCTCAAATAAATTGTGAGAAATATCGTTCTTTTTAATTTTTTCTTCCGAAACGGAACATTTCCTAACTTTAAGACAATGTTTATATATATTGGAAGGTCAATGTGGATATACACTTGCCTCCGAAAAAGTCTGCGTACAGGCGATCACCTTTCATACTCATGCAAAGATCGCTAATTAAATAAAGTCTTCCTGAATCAATATTATTTTTTATTTCTTCCTCTAACGTCGTAAATTCAAATAGTATAAGCAACAATCACCTGAACGTTATGTAAAATAATACCAATATTTATAACTTGAGAACGACACAAAAATCGCGCGAGTCAAAAATCTGCGTACACTGGAAAAAACCTTTACAATAATGGATTGTAACTAAAAGTTAATACTTTTTAAGCTATTCTTTTCTTTCTATAACTCTCTCAACATATTTCGCAAGGATTTAACTAGCTTAGTTGTTTCATTTCTGGATGTTTTTTTCCATTCTTCTACTTTGACAGATTTGAGCATTTCCTTGGATGTTATTACGTTCTCCCTGATTATTCACTCGAGTAAATCTCACAAATGCTATATTCTTCTTAGGTCTTGGGACTAGGTTGACTTTCGGAATTAGTTTGGGACATGTCAGAACAGCCATGGCTTCAGAATGACTTCACAATGTGAGCCATTTGCTTGGTACCTTGGTGCCGCTGAAAGTAAGAATCCTTACCCACCGCAAATTTCTCGGCATGTGCAGTGATATTTTACTTCAATAAGTTCAAGTGACCAATTTTGTACATTGTTGATTGAATAAATTCTAGATTACCAGCCCAAAGGCTTCCAATGCACCTCCAAACATTAGACCTCCTCCTCCATGTTTGATAGTCGAAAGAAGATTCTCTTTCTTAAGATATGGCATATTTTTATGCTTTTTGAAATTAAATTACAAAAATTACTTTCAATTGAATATATTACATTTTTCTAAGGAACATGTGTCTTATTTAGGTGTTTCTTAGCTCTGTTCATTCGAAAGATCAATGACTTCTTGAATGTAACTCGGGCATAATAGTGCTCCTTTTTCAGTTTTCTACGAATTGTAATTAAAGTCACATTTTTTTGCAATAGCTCAGCAACACTTTTAGCTATTTGTGAAGCTTATAGTCTTGGATTTATTTTTATAGAGCGTATTACAAAGCAAGATTCTCGAGGTGACACTGTAGACGGGCGGCCGGATCTTAGCTTGGAAGGTAAAATTTTAGTTGATTTGTAGTTTATGAACACTTTTTAAATCAATGAATGTCTCCTATTAACAATTTCAATAATTCCCTTAAAAAAATTTCCCCCTTTTCTGAAGATCTATGATGAGTTTTCTTTCAATAATCTCTATCTATCTCTATTCTGTTGCCTGTCAAGGAACCACAAAAGCTTTCAAATATCAAATTCTAAATAAATCCTAAGAGAAGCTTATTATTACTTAAAAATATGATTTAGTGTGATTATTTTACAATAAAAGGTCTTTAAAAACTCTATTTTGTAAGTGTACACACAGACTTTTGGCGTGGATGGTTGGTGATTATTTGGTGGTCATTCTTGTTTTTTCTCGTTAAGGTAAATTTTGTTGCTGTTGTTTGAATAAGGAACTTTTGAAGAATTGCTGACAAGTATTTTGATTTTCTAAAGCGAGATTTTAATGCTAATTATAGTATAAACACATAAGATGACTGACTGCCTGTACGCAGACCTTCGGAGGCAAGTGTATCTTCAATTTTTTTACGCTAGTGTAGAAATCCTTCAATAGTTTTGCATGCACTAAAACTATTCCTATTGAAATACTTTACATTTCACTTTTATTGCATGACCGGTTTTTGAAAGCTGTATGGAATACGGAAGTGAAAAGATCCTTTTTTTTTCTGCTGATATGTATCAGCAATATTTTTTTAAACCAAAGAGAAAGTGTAGTATTTCGGTAGTAACAGCTCAAAATGGAAAATGAATAAATTTGGTGTTGTAATACGAAACATCGTGATATGAGAATTTCAATGCGATAGGAAATTTCATGTTATAGGAAAGTTGCAATACTCATGAGTGATCGGAATAGATTTCATGAAGGAAACCATGATTTGATTTTGTAACTGGAGGTATACTTAGAGCCTCTCGGGCCTTGATCTCCAGTCTTGTGATAGCATGATATCGATTGCATCAATGCTTCTCAAACTTTCAATATTTGCGACCCAATATTCAATCATAATTTCCATGGACACCCCCCCTCCTCCATACAAATAACAATCTATTGAATTCAATAATACTATACTTTGACGCTAAGGCTACAATACGATTTTAACATAAGTGCTACCAGCGTATATATACGTCTCACTCAACCAAAGCATTAATTATCCCGGACGTATATATACGTCTTTCCGAAGTAGGACGTTTTCTGTGCACTGCTATCCATAAAATTATTCCGAAGGCTTTGAAATGCAATTAAAGGACCTTGACAGTGTTTGCGAAGGATTTACTTATATCAGAGGATTTCTTTATTTATTCATTTTCCTTTTCTCCCCCCGCCAGTACATGGAGGATTAATACAATTCCTTACTTAGAAAACGGAGGCATTAGTGAGCGAATCGAATAACTTCTAATCGGCAGTGAAGGGATTATTTATAAACCGCACAAATTATTAAGACAAGTGTTAATTTTTGTATATAATTTTATATGTGACAAGCCCATGGAATCACTGGTAATTATTAAATTTGTTCTTAATTTAGTATTTTTAAATTAATTATAAAATACGTTGTGCAGTAATAATACATTTATAAGTATATTATATCAGTGTAAATGTTAATTTTATTTTTTATTATGTCAGAATGTATTTTGTTTGTTTACTTTCAGTAAATTAATAATTCTTTTTGCAATAAACTTTTGTTCCGACTTTTCAATATGCTCGCGCCTCCTTCGTAGAGTTATCAGGCTCCCTAGGAGGGCGTGCCCCACAATTTGAGAAACGCTGAATTACATAACTCATAAGAGAAATTTTACTATTAATAAGCTAAAAATTAAATTAAAATGAAAATTTTTTTATGATAATATTGTTTTACAGTTAAAATACCGTATTTATTCGAATCTAAGCCGCCATCGATTCTAGGCCGCACCCCTAAATTTAACAAGTTTTTGTGAAAAATGAAAGACAGTGTAAAATGGTTTATAAATATCCAATTTTACGAAATTAAAATAAATTTAAAATGAGAACTTATAAGAAGTAAATAATTTGTTATTTTACCAGTGTTATAAACTTTTAAAATGTATGGATGAACCTGTAATTGCTCTAATTGTTCCGTTCAACGAATATTTTTTCCCCTTCGATTCTAAGCCGCACCCGATTTTCAGTTGGCTAACATCGGAAAAAAGATGCAACTTAGATTCGAGTAAATACGGTTTTTCATAAAAATTATAATATATCATTGAAAAATTAGTATTAAGCGTTAAGAAGAATTTACTTTATATTTAAGATATAAGATTTTTTAAAGCAACAAAATTTGCATATTCTGACAGAAAGGAGTGAAATGATTTGACTATATTGCCAGTGGGAGCAGAAGAAAAGTTAGATGCCCGAAAAATGGGGAAGCAGCCTTTCGCGCCAGGACTGGACTATCGAGTGAGAGACATGCCCTTCGCACCTGAGGTGAGAGGAAGCGTTCTCATTGGCAGTTGGGTTAAGTGAACTTGCTTCGGTCTCCGAGAGGGTACCATAGCTGTGCCGGTGATGTGGAGACTGCTCTGGCCGTACGACCAGGAAAGCTATCTGACTGACTATTGGCTATCAGGGAATGAGCTTGAGAAAAAGTTTAGAAAAGTAACCTCTTTAAACTTAAGGTACATATTTGTATACCTGCGATTTTAATTTGATATCTTATTAACGAATGAAAACAATTGATTGAGATCAATATAGGGTGATTGGTATGAGTTTAGTCATAGAACACGCGCAAAGAGGCCTTGGCTAATTTCAGACTAAAAGCAGGGCCGGATTCCTTGGCAGAATATAGCAGAATAAGCATTCTGACGAACAGCCCTTCCCCTATTTGTAAAACAGACATTATGAATAAATAGCACTTGTTTGTCTACCCAGACCTTGACCCTAAGATACAACATAGAGGTGATGTTCGCCTACCGTATAGAAATGCCAAAAACATTTGTTGTGACACTTCTATCGTTGCTTTCCCTTAAGATTTTTGCGTTTTCAATCCTTAAGGTTTTAATTGTGTAATTTTTGGGTGTTTTTAGCTTTTAGGTTTTTGGTTTTTATGCAGTACCATTCTTTGGCGATAGGCCTGATGTGAATGGATTGATTTCCAATTTTGCCATAAGAAGCAACAAATGTATATGGGTAACAAAATAAATCATGAAGCTGTACATTCAGATTCAAACAAAGGCTAAAGTTTATTTTATATAGAAGCTCCTCATAAAATGCTCAAAAGATGGCAAAATTTCTGGGTAGGACGGGATGGCATTAGAAATTTGCTTAAGATTATACTAAGCTGTGTGAATCTTTATATATTCTCAAACAAAAAAAAAGTGTTAAGCTTAATTGTTCTGAGGAGACACATCTTGAATTTGATAATATGAAAAAAATAAATAAATAAATAAATAAAAAGATTTTAACGTCAGCTCCGGAGTTGAAGCCACCTAATTCTCAATATTCATTTGAACTATACACTAAATCAAGTTTAGCTGAATTGAAGCTTCATTTAAATATAAGTAATATTTCTATTTCACGTCAGAATTTGGTTAGATAAATTTCTCCATGTGAACAAGTATTTTTGATAAAAAATGAAACATGTATAAAAGCTTCTCTCTTTCTGTAATATATATAATGACTTCTAATACAAAGTTACCGGTGAGCCCTAACTTGCCACAATATTTCTGCACGTTTGATCAGTATTTCCTTAAAATTCATACTTTGAACACTAATATTATGTTTTTTTAAATCTGAAAGGTGTGCATACTGTAACGTCGTCAGTAGTTAGTGCACAAGAAAATTTGTTACAGCCATACTTTAATATATTTAAATAGTATTTAATAGCTTCAAAAATATTCATTAAATAGGCCAAGGCCGGGCGGACAGTCTTTTTCACTCGAGGTCAATCCTTATTCCGCAAGGCACTCGACAATCCCTTGCTTTTCCGGGCTCCTCTCTAGTTTTCTCCATGGTTCTCTGTTTCCATTCAGGGCTCCGTCCGTCTCACCCCAGGGCTCTATCTCCAACCTTCTTCTCTCTCCGTCCAACGTTCCCGTCTTTTCAAGTTTTCCTTCTCCTCTCTCCGTCCAAAATTAACCCCTTTTAAACACCAGGGGCGTGTCCACCACACGCCCCTCGTTTTCCTCCTTGGCAGGTCAAAAAAGAAAGGTCTGCCCTCGTTCCCGGGCCACTTTCGTCTCCCATTTGCGCGGCAAACACAAACACATTCCTCGTCCGTCTGGAATCCAAGGGCGCCATAACTCTCATCCATTCATCTCACACCTGGGCCTCACAGCCCCACACTCAATGCATCGACTTGCATACAGGCCTCGCCTATTCAAGACTTTCATAAAGGAATGCCTATTGACACCGGCATTCTTTAGCCATTGTAAATTCCAGACCAGATGTCTGCGCTTGTCCGAGGTCAGACAACAAACAATGACCCCATGGCCACCTGCACTTGTCATCCAACATCTGTTTGGGGATGAATAGATAGGGCTACTTCAGATGAATTGATAGGGTTGGGTTCACCCCAATCGAAGACGTCACAATACCTTGTTTTTCTGCTAAATATTTTATATATAATAGTCTTGTTTGCAAACACACCAAATCTATATATATTTTTAATATTATTTCCTTGCATGATTTTTTTTCAGCGTTCAATTTAAAACTAGTGCTTGCATAAGCTTGATTCTTTTCTCAATTAAATTAACTCTGAATTCAGAATTAATTTGGTCAGTATAAATATAATTTTATAAAAATATTTCTATTCAGAATTTAAATGTTGTCACAAGAACTTTTATTAAACAACTTTATGAAATCACTATTTTTCCTTTCATATCAAGAAATGAACAATTCAATTGGAACTCTAAATAAACTTTGATTGCATGTTAAGTCGCGCACATTTTCGTTATTTTTAGTTAATGTCTGAGTGTCTGTAATCTTGATTATTTTCTGTATATTTCTAAAGATTGTTTTTTGTGAATGTCAACGTTTTAATAAGTTGTACTTTTTGAAGAATTAAAATAAATAGTCAGATAATTTTTACCTTTCTCTTGTCTTCAGATACAACAACATAGATGTATTTTAAGAGAACTGACTGAATCAAGTTATAAATTCATAGAGATGGAATCTCGACAGATTTGTTGCCTCGAACAAAATAGTAATGATTTTTTTTTATCACACTTTTCATTTCATATGAGTACACTCTTTTCATAAATACCTACTGCTATATAGCATTTTTGATCAACAGCCTTTGATGTCTGTTGGAAAATATCTACATATTGTAAAAAATACGGCTTATTTTATAATACAAATAGCTAATTTGTCTTAAACCATATGAATCCAAGTTTGTGGTATGAAAAACAGACAGACACAATAAAAAAATTAAATTTTTATTTAACATCAGATATTCACATAAAAAAATAATAATGCACTTAACAGACAAAAAAATAACATGCAATTATTTAATTCACAAAACCAAAAAATATACATAGATCACGAAAATATGAAGGACGTTAAAAGATGACAAGAATACCCTACACCTACACCCTATTTACTTATTTGAAAACAGCCTTCACCATTTACTTAAGACTCACCCAAGAGGTTTACTTAGATGACCTCTAATTCAAGAATTCGTGGGCTAGAAAATGTGGTTTATCCCGCTTGTTAAGGAACTATTAGTCATGTATTACTCGATATTGTTCCAGCATGACTGTTTTCGTGCTTTGAATTAAAAAGGGATAAAATTAATAACTACTCTTCATTTTGTTAATTTTATTTCATAACCGGTCTTCATTTTGATTTAATAAGAGCAGAGAAAATTAGCTAAAAATTGGCAACAAAACGTTAAATCTTATTCAGCTTGAAAAAGTTTAGCTTTTGATATTAAAAATAAATATATTATTAAGAGAATAAAACGTCAACGAACTTTATGAACCAAAGTAGATTTAATGTCAATTAAGGAATCTTTCGTTTCAATGATAACTGGTTGTTTATTAATTCTGTAAATATAATATGAATAGTAAAATTAAAATTTTCCATATGCTTTGTTTTCTAAAATCTTTATTAAATAAAAAAAAATTGAATTATTTCGTTTATTTTCTGCCTTTTAAAATGTTGTATCTGAAAAACTTTACAACAGTATAAAATTATGATGGTAGTAATAATACATATCAAATATATATTATATATAAAGAGGTAATTGAAATAAAATTAAAATCTTGACACCAATGGACATTTAAAACAAGTATTTTCAAAAAAAAAACTCTAACAGAAGACATGGCACTTATCATTTTGAGTATTTTAAGAATTCCGTGTAATTATTAACATTGAATTTGTAATTCGAAAAATAATCTTATTATTCACAAATAAATATATGTGTGATTTTCTTAAATTAATAATACAAACTCGCACAGTCATAAAATATAGTTTCCAAAGTTACATAACCTTTTCAAGATACTTTTCACCCTATTAGAGTATATCGTTCAAAGTCAAAGTCGTTCATCATTTGGATTCGAAGTTCTGATTTTACAAATGCACATTAGTTCGCATATTGCACTAAGTATGGACAAAATGAAAATATTTAGTAGTCATCTCTAAAGACATCAATGAAATCTTTGCTGAAATCTGGTTTTGAGCTCAAGGCATCCAGTCTTCGAACATTATTACTCGACCATTGGTTGTTATGCTGATACCCACTGTTTGAATTCACATGGAAATTTCTTTCATACCCTCTATGCTGGTTTCTACTGAAGGAATTTGGACCTTCGACTATTTTGTCAACTCCAAAGAACCTTTCTACACCCCCACCTCCTGCATTCCTGTAATTGCCTGCTTGGTTACCAATATCTGGAATCGGAGGAATAGGGAATTCTCTATTTCCAGCTAAAGCTTCCATCGTGGTTTTTAATATCTCGTTAGGCTTAGGACGTGCCTGATTATTCAAAGGTCCAGAATGGGCATTCGAGAATGGTCTTCCATTTGGTGTGGATTGACGCCTACTCCAGTCAGTGTTAAAGTTTGATCCAATATCATCGTCCCAGGTTAATCTGAAATTATTATTTCTTTCCCCAACATTACTGTGAAAATTATTTAATTGCGCATTAACATCGTTAATAATGTTAAGCACTTTCTTTGTTGTATCATCATTGTTAAATCTGTTGTTTAAGTTAGTAACCCTTGCATTACCTGCTTGATAACCATTGTTGTTTTGATTGTTGAATGGTATATTAATGGGTGCTCGGTTATTATTGTATTCGTTATTTTGTTGATTGTTTAAACCATTATTGGAATATCCATTGTTATTATTATTATTCCGATTATTTCTGAAAGTGTCTACTCTTTGATTAAAAACATTATTTGAGTTTTGTTGTTTTCTAAAATCAATATTGTTAGACAACTGATTATTATTATTATTGGAATTTCCTTGTCTATTGTTGTAATTATTTTGAAAATTATTCCTGTTATTGAGATTTGAAAGTCTACTGCCAAACTGTCTATTCATTTCATTTTTAAGATTATTTTTAATTTGATTAATATTTTGGGAAATCTGTTGTCCTAAATTTCCAGTATTAGGGCTATTGAAATTATTTTTATTTTCCCCAAGGACATTTACAGCATTCCACCATTGATTATTGTTGTTTCTGCTTCCCACATTACTCCTGCCAATTCTATTATTTTGTTGTCCATCATTTGAATCTAAATGAGGTGTTACAGTTCTGAATGATTGTCGAAAGTAAGATTGAGTACGATGTCCTGTGACCTGATCATTATTATTAACGAAATTTTCATGTCGTCGGAATCCTTGGGCATTTTGTTGGTAATTAGAATTGGAATTTGTTACTGGAGGGGGATTGTATGAAAATGTTTCAACCTGCCCTTGTATTTTACCTCCATCTGGAGTATTTGTAGAGAAATTTTCAACTCTTGAGACACCGTTATTGTTTGTCACAGGATCTGGAATTTTAGGGAAATCATTCTGGACGATTGTTGGAATTTGAGGAGGCTGGGGAATTTTAGGGAAATTATCCTGGTTTTGGAAGGGCAATGGAGGAGGAGGTGGTGGTGGGATTTTTGGAAAATCTTCCTTTTGAAAGTTGAGATTTATATCATTAACATTATTGAATCCGCTGTTGAAACCATTCGATATGTCTGGAGAAATAGGTGGCAGCAATCCAGTAGCAATATTCGGTGGCTGAAGATTGGATTCTACAACTTTTTTGATGTTTTCGATGGCTGCATTTGTATTGTGGCGTGACCCAAATCCGGTATTGAGAGGTCCCGCCGGCAATACGCCTTTGGTAAAAAATCCACGAATATTTGGACTTGAAAATGTCTTTATGATACTCTGTCCGGCTGGTGGATCAATTTCAAAATCGGGATCATTTCCAAGAACTGTTCTAAGAATATCTTTGGAATTAGTTGTGCCATTATGTTGGAAATGGTAGGAATAGGCATAAACTTTGTTTGTTTCCTGATTGCTTATCTGAGGTTGGCCACTCAAAGAATGGATCAGGAATGACCAAAGGAAACCCAGTAGTACTGGGCGCTGAAAAAAAATATTTTATAGAATCATTATCAAAATAATTAACTACAATTTACTATTTATAATGAATGAAGTGAAGTATGTTATTATTAATAATGATATAGTTAGGATAATTTATCAGCGTCGAAAAAGAAATCTTTGTTCTATCACATAATTCATTTTTTTAAAAGAAAAATCAATTTTTCACCCTTTTTCTAAGCAGGTAATAACTTTGAAAAATGGTAATTTTTACGTTTGAAATTCGATTCGAATGATTGTTATTTCCTTTAATTTTAAAAGTAAGAATAAAAAGTTATTTTTATGCTTGAAACTCAATTTTTAATATAATTATGGAATAATATAAGAAGTATAAAGATTTATTCAATCTCTTTGAAGTACTTTATTTCGGTAACATTATAATAGCCATAAAAATATCTAAACTGATAATTTTTAAGTTTAAATATTAATCGATGTTTTTAACTTTTATAAAATATAGTTTTTTTTTAAATACTTTTTTTTCAATATTATAGAAATGTTTTCTTATTCAGCCCTTCTAGTTAATTATAACATTCTTTGGGATTGAATTTAAAAATAACCTTTTCTTTCATAAAAAAAAAATTTTTTTTTTTAAATACTAAGCCATGTGTGTACTTTTATTTTTGGAAATTTTCTTCATGCTTTTCTACTATTTTTACCAATATGCGAAGTTATCATTAAACAATATATTCCATATCTTTCAACAAAACAGTTAAAACAATAAATCTACCAAAATATCTCAGAAACACATTCCTAAATTCTATAAAATTTTCAAGTGCAGTCAGTATATATACAGCTTTTATAGTAGTATTAATTAAAATACTTCTTGAGATTCAGTTAAATTTTAGTTTGTTTAGTTTGAACAAATTTATCTCTGATGAGATGAAGGAAATGTTCTAAGCCTTTAAACCACTTTTGTATCATAAGGAATTCAAAATTGCGTCATAATACATTAAAAAAAAATTCATGTAGTTCCTATTATATAAAAACAATATTATGAAAAAGAAAATCTCCAATATTAAAAGGAATTTTCGTTTTGAATATATATATAAAATAAAAGTGAAGAAGTACTAGAACCTACAGTGCTAAAGCAGGAAGAAATTGGAATTCACCAGACACAACAAATGAGTACAAAAAAAGTCTTTGGACTAAACAGGAGACCTATTATGATTTCTAAAGCTGTCGCTGAATTAGGCCAGCGAATTAGGGTTAGCAATGCTTTATGGATCCACTGTCCCCGTACAGCAGAAACTTTCGACATAATAGGAAAAAAAACCAAGTTGAAAAGTTAAGCCTAATACAGCACGTGGAAGAAAAATTGCTAATATAATAAAATGAAACTCAGAAAAGAGAACAGTAATGAATATATATATATATATATTTGACATTTATCATTCGTTGCACTTGCTTTCTCTTTCTCTCTCACACACATATATAGGATCGATTTAACCTCTTAAAGAAGCAAATTAGAAATACATACTGAAGCTTTAATCAGTTCATATCTTACATATAAGAAGATGTTAAATTTAGAATTGAACATGAGGTTAAATTTGAAGATCTTAGACTTTCTGTAGGGAATTTGAAAAGAGATTTTGTGATAACACATATTTATAAGTTTCTTGCAAATTTTGTCCTTAATTGTAAATTTTATTATAATATATACTAGATGATCTCATTTTAAATAATAACATATTCCAAATATTTAAATACAATGATAACTAATAATACTCTTTTAGCACTAAACAAAGAATTAGGTATTTACTTTATAAATGTCAAATATCCTAAAATATTTTTTACAACCCCTAAATTTTATAAAAACCTGTTAAATTCTCTGGTATTACAAATGAATTAATGCATGTGTATTCAAATCATGAAGTATTTTATAATCTGTTCTTCAGATAAAAAGTTGATAACTTCAAGTAAACAGCTATAATTAATTAAAAAAAGAAAAGAAACTTAAATATTGTTTATGTCCTGAACGCCGAGATGATTTTTTTCTGCGCATGGTTTTGATTTTAAAAAATTGTAAGCCTAATAGATACTGATGATATGATTAGTGTTCTTATGCTTGTACAAGATACATATTATTTAAATAACACAATAAAACTGGAAAAAAAGTTTAGTAGTCTTGTTAAACTTGAATTACATGAAAGCTTCATTACTTTCAATCAAAACCGTCTTAAGTAAATTAGGGGTTTCTGCCAGTGATTGATTGGCTTTCGTCTATTTGCCTCTTTCATTTCTTTTTTCTTCTTCGAAATATATCGTGTTGATAACAAATCCTACTTTTTTAACCATTGCGTAGATGATTTGATCGTTTTTAGTAAATTGAGAGAACTTAAACCAAATATTACATTTTACCTTGACTATCTTAACTTATTAAAAGCTAACTCACATTCGAACAAAGTTAAATTTTTGGATTTAAATATGCAGAGATAATTTATAATAAAGTATCTAATAATGTTTTTTGATCTCTCAAAAATGTTTGTTAATTTTCATAACATTTAAATACCTTTTTTGGAATAGCTACTTGCTTATACCTATTTTTAGAAATGTTATAATACTAATTTTTTCATTTCGAAATAATAATTTAACCGCACATATAATATAGACAAATATTCAACAATATTGAAAAAATTTACCATCAATGTTTGGGTCACGATTATTTCATAAAATTCTATAAAAATCAGTACATTATAAAAGTTGATCACTTTTGTAATTTTTTATTTATTTTCCAGTTCTACCACACAAGTTGTAGGATACCAAAGTTTTTATGTAACTTTTAAAATAATTCTTTATTTCCATCTATTTTTCTCTCTATATATATATCGTATAGGGTGTCTAAACTCTCCCCCCCCCCTCTTTTTCAATTGATGTACCCTGTAAAAGTTACTATAAACGAAAAAAAGCTAGAAATTTTGAAAAAAGGGGACATTTCACTATTTTACTCGCCAGTTTTCTTAAAATAATTTTTTAACTTACCAATGTGATATCACGGTTGTTCTAAATGTGAAGTTTTGGATATGAGAAGCAAGGAAAAAATTAAAAAAACTGTACATTCAAAATATTTATTATTTACGCTGAAAAAGAGCAAAAAAAAAAAAAAAAAAAAAAAAAAATTTTTTCTTTTTTTTAAGGAATTAGTAATATCTCGCAATTTTATTCGGCTTTACTTTTTTACCTTTTATAAACAAAACTTGATAAATGGTAAATATAGTTTTCTTTTAGAATTTTTTTAGCACTGAATGCGGACTTGTTATATTTTATGTATAATTTATAAGATAAGGCAACACTTTTATTCAAACGAAAAAAAATATACTTGAAAATCAGATTTTTTAGGGAAAAAAATCGGTTATAATTTATTTTGTTAAAAGAGCTGTCCGAAAAAAAACATCTCAAATTTCAGTATCTCTCATTTTTCATGATTCAGTGATGTTTGATAAGCCATTTAATTTTTTGAGTGTGGCATAGAAAGTTTTAAAAATCTGCATCTGAACCATAGAACACAAGGGAGGGATTTGGGGCTCAAACCTTTCCCATACACCAGCTGTTTTTAAACTGTAGTCCGAGGAACCTTGGGGGTGAAAAGAGTTTCTTGAGTCCCCGAGGAAAAAACTCTACTAGAACTTGCATTTTGATCAAGAATATTAAGTCGGGAAGGGATGTTCTAAATCTTGGAGGCCCGCGATGTCACGTTAATACATATAGGGGGGGGGGGGGCGGTGATAAAAAGTTTAAGAACTACTGCCGTAGACCAGTGCTTCTCAAACTTTCAATACACGCGACCCACTATTCACAATCATCATTTTCATCGCGCCCCCTCCATACAATACCAATGTATTGAATTCAATAATACTGACACTAAGGCTACAATACGACTTTAACCTCTTACGTGCCACCGACGTGTATAAACGTCTCGCTCAGCCAAAGCATTAATTTTCTGGACGTATATATACGTCTTTCCGAAGTACGATCTTTTCTGTGCAGTGCTATCCATAAAATTATTCCGAAGGTTTTGGAATGCAATATAAGGACCTTGACAGTGTTTGCGAAGGAATTACTTATTTCAGAGGCTTTTTGCTTATTTATTTCTTTCCTCCTCCCCCTCCCTCGCAAAAAACATCAAAATACACTCGTTTATGAGGTAAAAGGTGGCATTGGGGAGCGAATTGCGTAACTTTTAATCGCAGTTAAGGAATTAATTATAAACCGTACAAATTATCAATATAAGTGTTAATACAAGCCCATGGGATCACTGATAATTATCAAACTTGTTATTGATTTAGTATTGTTAAATTAATAATAAAATATACATCGTACAGTACTGATACATTTATAAGTGTATTATATCAGTGTAAATGTGTATTCTATATTTTTTAATATCAGAAAGTGTTTTGTTTGTTTACTTTCAGTAAATTAATAATTTTTTTAAATAACCTTCTGTTTTCGACTTTTCAATATGCTCACGCCCCCTTGTAGAGTTATCACGCCCCCAAGGGAGGCCACTCCACAGTATGAGAAGCGCTGCCGTAGACCATTCTTGATTACCGAGAAGTTGCACTATTCGCTCCCCGGTATCGCCACCGTTTTCCACGCAGCACTCAACTATGCGATACATTGGGGGAAAAGAAAATCATAAACAAGTAACTCCTTTTCTGAAATACCGTAAAATCCTGCGTATAACGCGTACTTTTAAAACAAAAAATAAGATCAAAATTTACGGGTGCGCGTTATATGCCGGGTATTAAAACAATAGCTTAAGCAAGTAATATAAAAAAAAAATTAAGTGAATTCCTACTTATATCAACAAAGAAAAATTTTATTTTAGCTACTTTTTATTAAATAGTTACAATTAATATAAATATGTATATACATAGGACAGAACCACAACATTAAGTGGTAATTAGTTTTTTTAATTATCATTAAAGTATCGTATTGTCCTTTTAATTTCAGTCCAACTGAATGCTTTAACACGTGAGAAAAAAACCTTTTCAAGTTTTGACACAAGTTGCCAAAAGGGTCGCTAAGTCGCCAACGTGGCTGTATTTGTAATCCTTTAAATAATTAGTGCTAATCAATTAATTTTTATTAATTATAGTTAAATTATTGTATTGTCATCCAAAATAATCAAATATATATAAAATTTCAGCTCAATTGAGAGCTTTAAAATGTATTTTATTAACGATTGAAAATTCCACCAAGATGAATAAATAAATATATAGAGTACGAGCTACTAGTAGGAATTGAAAAATGAAAAACGAGATGACCTTAAAAAATTAGACATCTAAATATACCGAAATACTATTTATTTAAAAGAAATGACATACTTAATGGACTTAAAAGGCTGTAGTTCTTGAAGTATGCTATTTTTTTTTCTAAAGCTTGGAATAATACTTCGAACAAATAACTTCAAAACATAAGAGCATTGAATACGTACATTTCAGGTTTCTTCGTAAAAAAGGGCATTAGCGTTATATAGCGGATATACCTCAAAACTAAAAAAATCAGCTTGAAAGTGTAGGTTCGCGTTGTAAGCCAGATTTTACGGTAAGTAAATCCTTCGTTAAGACATTTAAGGTCGTTGCATTAAAAAGCCTTCTGAGTATTTTTACAAAGAGCAGTGTATTGCAGAAGTTCATAATTCGGAAAGTTATATGTATATAACCGTTAAAAATAGAAAACCTCAATGTACATATTACCTTGCTAATCTGCAGATTACCTGATTTGCTCCATTAAAATGTGGAATCAAGAGTTTTCCTCATTTTAACTAAGTTACCTTCACATTGGCGGTTTCATTTTTCAAAAATTTGCTTCTGTTAGGAATTTTGATTGAAAGTGTTGACTCATTCCAGAGAATAATTTGTCCTAAACATTTAGAAACAGAGTGACAGAAACAGTACATGTATTTGATAAAAGACTCCTTGAATTAATTTATAATAAATTTAATTATGACGACCAATATCTTCTAGAAACAAATTAAATGTTAAAAGTTCCAATATTACAGAGTATAACTTCACATACTGATACAGCTATCACAAACATGATAAAAGAAATTATATTTCCCTAAATTACATGGCCGACTAAGATTCTACGCCATATGTTTCTCAAATTCATTTCTTTCATTGTAATAATATGTTAATAGTTTGATTCACACATTGTATTATAATATTTCAATTGATTGATGATTGATTCTATCACACCTAACGTGCTGATTGTTCGATTGTATTAACTTGATTTTTAGATATCAAAAAATAAATCAATAACATTTAATTTAAGCGTACAGAAACGTTGCTGTTATTCACTTTAACTTGCGCCTGATCAGAAATTCACAGATTAACGTTAATCTAGTATGTAATGTGTGCATTATCTAGGTAATTTGAAAAATGAAGCAATTTCCCACACTTTAACGAATCACCCAAGTTAATGCGCAGATTATGAAGCTAATGTACAGATTATCTAATTTCTGCACTTTAGAGGTAACATATGTTTGCCAGGGGTAGTTAATGTTGTGGCTGAGTGAGGCGAGTATACACACCAGCAGCAGTTAAGTGGTTAATTTTTATTATAAAGATAACATCTCGGGGCTTTCGTCTACGCTTTTTTTAATGTATTTTTCCCCATGAAAGTAATCTGTGTACGCCACTGTATTTAGCACACCATAAATTTAAAGGACAAATGACGCGTGCAAGAGATTCAATCAGAGGGTTACAAAAGCAGAGCAGATTCACTTTTGATGATGATATTTTTTATGAATGAGACTTTACTTACATCACGATAATAGGACTTTTTTAATTTATAGTAATTATCATAATATTTATGAGCTGTAGTATCAGGAAACAAGAGGAATAAGAGTTTTTTTTGAACAAATATTTAAACTTTTTAGCCACCGTCTCAAATACTTTACGAAAGTCACATATTTGTTGTTGGAGCGGAGTTACATGTCATAATCTTGGAAACAGTCCATTAAAACATCTTTGTGGATAATACTCACTTGGCATTAAAAAAAAGCGTTTATAGATTACCGAATATTAGGCTCAAAATACTTTCTAGCGATGGTTTTATTACACCCAACCGTTTTTATCGTATTCTCTGTTGTTAACACTCAACATCCCTCTGTTGTTAACACTCAACTTCCAGAAAGCATGTAAAAACAAAAGTAAAAACACTTATCGAGAAATTGGTTGTCCAATTTCCATCTGTTGACTGAAAGATAAAATAAATTGGTGAATAGGAAAGGGATATCTCCATTTCTATATCAACTTGAATATGCAGGATGTCAACGGCTAAGCATGTAGAAGAAAAGTGGGACATCAAACGCGTGTACTGCACCCAGGCGGTCACCCCCAGGGTGCACATTCTCAATTTTGGGGGGGGGTGAGGAAGATCCAAGACGCACTGTCGTCTGCATGATGCTCCAAGCTACGGTGAACGGCAAACATAATTTAGCCCCTTGCCACGATGAATTTCATGGGCCTCGATTTGGCACAATCTGAGTGGCATTAGAAACAACACACAACTAAACGTGATTCTCCTGTTTTCAGTTTCCCCTTACATATAATCTTCGCATTTTCTCTGAAATCTAACTTTAAAGAGCTTTCTGTTCAGTAAAGAAAAAGAAAATGAAAAAAAAAAGTGCTGTTGTTTTTTTAAAATTTAGTACGTTTTGTTACTTAAAGATGAAAAAATAAAGTTGAATAAAATTATGAAATATTGCTAATTTTTTTTTAAAAAAAAATTGTTGTTGGACCCTTTTTGCGCGAACAATAAATATTTTGCAAGAAAGTTTTTTTCCTTTCTTCATATTCCAAGTCTCACAATTAGAGCAACAGTGTGTTACAACGTTGATAAGTTATATGAATGCAAAAAAAAAAAAAAATTAAAAAATTCTGTATTATATAAATTATATAAAGTACACTAGTGTTCAAAATTAAGATAATTTTCAGATTTAGTCGATTATCTCTAGAACTACTGGACAGGTTTTCATTAAATTTGGTTACGTACATAAGGTTCATATATTGTAAAAATAAAAATTTTTAGTAGTTAAAATATACCCGCATGATTGCGCGTAACACTCATCGGAATCGGTAGGTATGCAACATCAGTTTCAAAATAGAACCAGAAAAACTTGTTAATAGGGGGCATGGTCCTGTCTTACAGATATACAAGTCTCACACAGTGATTTAATACGGGAAATAAAGGAATTTTTGAGTTTCTGTGAAAATTAATCCCATTCGTTAGCAACTTTGTTTTCAGGCCTTGAATTGTTCCAGGAGGAATGTTGTAAGTTGCAATTGCCTTCCCCAGAGCTCTCCAGACATATTCTATAGGGCTGAGGTCTGGTGATCTGACAAGCCAATCCCTCCGGCGAGTATGCTCACTTTCCAGAAATTCGTCAATCAGATGAGTTATATGTGGTCTCGCGTTGTTATTCATTAAAATAAATTCAGGCTTAACTGCACCCACGAAAAGCCGAACACTGTGCTCTAAAACCACATCCCTATAACTCACAGAAGTCCCAGTGCCTCTTTCAGTAAGTGTGTGTGGCCATCCAATTAGATGTCTTCTCAGACCATCAAACCTCCGGCGGTGCCGTAGTGGTCAATTTCTCGAAAATTGGATGAAAAATAGTGAATCCTTGATTCTCTCAGAATGAAAGTAAGGTGAGAATCACTGGTTAAGCTGAGCCAGTGAACAGAACGGTTGTCCATTGATCCATGCTCAAAACTCTATGATCCCTGCACCATTTTAAACGGACTCTCCTGTTTGCAAAACTGGGAAGGACGCAAACAACAGGTCTTCCTGCAAGCAGCCTTCTCTCTCAAAGTCTTTTGGAAACAGTCTCCCTTGAAACTCGGGCTCTTGTGGCCGTACACAACTCACGAGAGAATTGAGAAACTGTAGCATCCCTATTGTGCCTCACTATAATGGAAAAATTGGGACCTTCTTTGATCATTGTGGCTCTTGGTCGACCTTGATGACTATGCCTTATCTCAACAGATCCAGTATCCTGAAACTGTTTCCATAAGTTGAACACGATGCTGGGTGTTAAAAACTAGATTTGAGACGGGCCTGCTTCTAGCCTTCGCCACCTGCTTCAACCATCTTAACAATGGTGGTTACTAATTTTTACAGTTTGACTTTTAATTCAACCAATTGCTGCAGAAAAACTCCAAGAAATTCGGCGAGGTGTGTTGGCGAACGAAATGCGGATTTGGACAAGGGGCACTTATAAATCCTGTTACTCAATTAGTTTTGTCCACAAATATGTAAAAATTTACGTATTCAACACATAAGATATGCGACTTTGTTTTAAGGTAGTATTTTTACGTTTCATTCAAATCTTTTTTATGAAATTCGACAAAATACGCAAATACTATTAATTCTAAACACCAGTGTATATAAACGTATATATGGCTTAAAATAAAATTAGCTAATTTAGCTATATAATTTTGTAAATAATATTTTTTTCCCTACCATATGAATCTTTTTAAATAATAGAGGAAAATATTTCCCGGAATCTTGGACTTTTAGATTTCTTTATTCATAAAATATATTATCTTTTATCATTGAAAATACTGACAAAATGACGTTAATTAAAGAATAATATACAAAAATAAAAATGCAATGCAATGTTGAAAATACCATTTTTGTAAGTTCAAAATAATCTGAAATAATAGTTAAAAAAAATAATGTGCTATCCTACTGGTTTGCTGCGTACTTAAAATATAGACTGATATAATATAAAACATTTCTTCTCTACATTTAATATCTGCCTTTAGTATTAAAATCAATACTAAAATTTAATAATTATGAGTATTACTCCATCATATTTCAAATTTTGTTAACCACAGTATCGTAAAATTGTAGAAAACAAATGAAGGTTTCCCTATTCACACAAAAAATCATCATAAATTCTACAAATTCTAGGTTCAGAAGGTTCTAGATTCTATCAGAATAATTGTAAAATCTTTGCGTTGCTTTCAACCAATAAAAATATCATTTTCAATTAAAATAACTGCACAATAAAGCAATCAATCAAATAATAAAATCAATGAGTTACCAGATAATAAGCGCCTAGAATCATGTTGTTGCTTGATCACACTATTGAAGGCCATCCGCTATCAAGGAATCAAACACACATCTGATTTACTGAAATCTCTGTCCAGAGGTTTCATCAAGGTTTATTGCTTCGAAGAACCTTATTCTTCGTAGAATTTCATCCCAATTATCAAAGCTGTTTCAAACCTTTCATTATCCCGGTTCGTGACGGCAAATCGGAAGTGATGTTTATTGTTTTAGTCCTCATGGTGAAAAATAAAACTCTCAAAGTAATGTTGGTTCACTTCTAAATGATGTTTCCTTTTGCTATTACGGACAGTCTGACATCAAGATACCTTCCCCTAACCTATTGACCTCTTTAAGCTAGAGGAAAAATATATTCAACTAAAAAATTACTTTATAATAGTTTAAGTGAACTATTTCTCGCCTAATGTTGTTTGACCAAATATAGTTTCTACTGCATTAAGGTAAGGTTGATCTTCATTTCAACAAGAAATAAATATTTATCTAGATTTTTTTGTTGGGTTATATCTATAAAATAATATTAATCTTCTGAAATTTCTCAGTTATATTTTTCGTATGTATTATTCAGTAACAATAAAAATAATGAAATGTTAATTGGTTTCCTATTTATCATTCTCTCTGCCTGTGGCGGGGATTGTCCAAGTATAACGACCTCTTTGACTGAGGAAGTAATATGCCTTCTAGAAACTATCTCGTCAGTCGTAAGCGTCTAATTTTCCTCCACACTTCTATTTGATTATAGCTTTTTAAAAAGGTCATTAAATTTGTCTTATAAAACTCGGGTAATATATTTTCAAATTAGTATGATTTTGAAAAACCAGTTCTTGTAAGTATACATATTTTAAAATTACTAACAACATTTAAGACCGTCGTCAGAATTAGAACTTTTAAAATAGGTTTTTTTAGTATGTAATATATAAATTTAAGTTGTGCCAGTTTTTGGACTTTTTTTGCGCTTTTAGTAGAAATTATTTTTTTAACTTTATAAAATAATTGAGAATTTTCTTAAGCAAATAAAACTATAACCCACAAAAAAAATTCTTATAACAAAATATCATTTTGATTGATTAATCAGCTTAAATCTCTCACCAGTATATAAAAGCATATAATAAAAATTTTAAAAAATCGCCAATTTTTCGTAGTAAGCATTTTTTTGTAGTAACAATACGTTTTGTATAAGTGCTACAAGCCTTAAACTATTACTTTTCAGTCTCTCCGTGTTCAATTTAATTTTTTTCAGATTTTGTCTCTAAATAAGCAACTACGTATATTTTTAATAATTTATCATTGTATGAATTTTAGCTCGTAAAATCTTAATCGATCAATGATCCTTAATCTAAATTGAAACTTTATTTCAATTTAAACAGTTTTAATTTTTCGATTACCAGCTTAACTATTTCACATTTTTAATGTTAACTCCTTTTCATAATTAATATTTTCGAAAAGCGTGTGAACGATTCATCAGACATCTCTATTAAAATATCTTTTGGCGAATTAATTATATATATTTTCATATAATCGTCTGGAATTTATTATTAAATGCAATTATAAAAGTTAGATCTTTTTTAGTTATATAAATCGCTTGCTGTAATGCTTTACTTTAACTGATAACCGTTTATACAATTGAAGAAGAATGTAAATTATAAAAAAATAATTCAATAGTTTGAGTTTTTTCTTGGAGTTTGTGCTGTATGATTGTGTTATTTTTCTCTTTTTATATACCTTTTGAAGTATTGTTAGTGGAACAAAGAATGTGATGGACAAAGTTGAAGGTAAGATTTTAATTCTAAGAAATTCATAAAATATTGATAACTTCATTAGGGTTATTTATAAAGAACGTTTTCTGTGTTGTTTCAAAAGACTTAGTTTTAAAAGTATTCTATTTCAAATTACTTCTTTCAAATACCACTGGATAACAATTAGTCTTTAAATCGATATCTATTATTATTCATACAGACATATTAGAAACAAATTACTATACAAATTCAAAGTAATGATTTAAATATAAATTGCGCAGTTAATGTTTAAATATTATTATTCCCATTATAAAATATAATACGTTAAATATGATCGATATTCCAAATTTATGTATTTCTTGTGGAATAATATTTGAAAACATTTGAAATAAATTTTTTTAGATTTTCTACTATACAATTTAACAAAATAAATATTAAAAATAATTTAAAGCATGTTTCTTTTTCATTGACGTTTAAAATCTCAAATAATAAATGATGTTATTTTTGACACTTTTCACTTATATAAAATATGTCATTCAAATTTATATTTATCATAGCATAAGTAATAATTTTTTATTCAAGAAAGATTAAGATATTAATATATCTTCAGTGTATATTTTTTTATTCTAACATGTAAAATACTCCAATCCATACTTTTTAAATATACTGTAATTATTTTAACTATAGCAAATTAGAATAAAATGATAAATATTGTTGAAATATTCCTATATCAATATAAAAATGTTTGATAAACGATAAAAAGAAAAGGTTGAAGAAATATTCTAAAAACACAAACACAATGAGATTTCTGACTGACACATTTGATATTATTCATGTAATATCATTTTCTCACATCTCATCACCATAAACAGACTGCAATAATATGTAAGAATCATTTTTTCCTTCTTATGTCTATAACGGGAATATCAGAGGAAAGAAAACTTTTCGCATTCTTAAATAGCAAAGTCATTCTTTTCACACATATTTAAATATTAATACGCCGAACAACAATCTTATCTCCAACCACTGATAATACATGAGAGGCGTTGAAATATGTCATGTTATCCGAGACTGTAAGTCGTTTCGATTTTCGTTTCCAACTGAGAAAGATATAATCTTCATAGTTAAATTTTCAGTAACTTAAGAATGCACCGCGCGATAAAAACTACAAGGAAAAAGGGTTTCGATGATTTTTTCTGCGAACAAAAAAACAAACAAACAAACAAAACATTAAAGTAAAATCATTGCTGATAATCGAAGTAAACTTTTTCAACAATGTATTTATAAGTAGACCAAAAGTTTAATAACATCTCACTTTTACTTTAAAGAAGTTTTATATTTAAGGTTTAAAATGATGCACTGTAAAGTGCAGTAAAGAACACAAAAGTACAAGGCATATTTGAAAATTTAATGCATTTACTTCATTTTATTCAACCTAAATGTGTTCAGGCTCAGGTTAAATGCTTCTATTGAAAAAATTATTGTTTAATATCTTGAAACCGAGTTTTTTTATAATCCTAACTTAAAAATTCTTTAATCCGATTTCGGGGATAAAGCTGTACGAAATATCAATCATATTTATTTCTACGTATGTTTTTATTTATTTCTATGTCTATGTGTGTAAACAAGCTATTGTTAAATGTAATCCACGGCAAGACCTTATTAAATACATGACTCAAACAGTTTCCTTGAGTCATGCATTGATTCAAATGCTTGTTAAAAACATGATGTAATGAAGCACAATGACCTTCATTTCAAAATTTGGCCATGCTGGTTTTCATTATTATTGCTTGTATACGTCACATTCGTAGGTGCAAAACAAGTTAAATTATCGGGCAAAAAATAATCATATATATAATATAACTAAAAATATTGATCCCAAGGTTTAAGACCTTGCGTGCTTTTACGCCATTTGTATAATAACCACTTCCAATCGAATTATTTTGCAAACAGTTTTCGATTTCAAAAGCATTACATTAATTTGTGTTAATCGCTACATAAAATGTTACTTATTCACACATGCAATGCGATGTATACAAATTGAGGTTTCCACAATACAGTTTCCGTTATGTAGGCTTAGGTAGATTCAAAATAAAAGAATTCGAATCTTCAATTAGCAAAAGATGAGACAATGCCTCATAAATGAAAAGGTTTAAACTTTTCATTCCTAATATATTTTGATCTCGCAATGAATAATACATGAAATCTCCTGTAAGCAATTCTTTTCAATTCTTATATAGAGATATAATCGCAAATTCACTTTCTTCCTTTTTCCTCTGAGAAAGAATATATGAGATGAAGAGAGTATTGAGAAAATTTTTCACACACATTTTTCACGGAAGCTGCACATAGCTATGCGCGATTTGAATAATAACAATCTATAATCGTCGACTTAACTGAGTAATTTTCGCAAACAAGAGATAAAGCGTTCCATATTTACATGATATACAACCAATAAACCATATTACTCCTTACATGCTCCTTAATGTTTGATTTGTTGAAAAGAAGATATCGGGCTTTGAAAAGGAAAAAGGAATTATTTTCTTAGTGTGTATTTGAACATTATAAAAGGATATTCATTTAAAATTCTAAGAACTGATGAAATAATGAAATATTTAGATGAAGTTACTTTAAAAATTTTGAGGTACTTTTATATATTATGTAAATATTTTTAATATTAAGCTCTCTAAAAAATATCGGTTTAATAATAATATATTCAAAACCATTCGAGTGTTTTCTCTTCTACAAGCGTATGAGAGAAAAATTTAATGAGTTATTCAAAAATTTTGCTATTTGTTGAACAGATATTAAAATTATTAAAGTTAAATAAATCATTAAAATTAAACAAATTTTTAAAGTTAAACAAATTATTAAAAACAACAACAACAAATTGTTAAAATTATTTGTTTAACAAATAATTATAGAAAATTATATAATTTTTTAAAAATCGGTTTAATCTGATATATTTTTGATACTTTTTTCGAATCGTATTTTACTATAAAAATTATCACTTGGTTGTCATTTAGCTATATTTTTCAAAACCATTCGGTGTGATTTCTTTTCTGTAAACGTATCAGAAATGAAACGTAACTAATTATACAAAAATTCTGTAAAAATAGTGACGATAACGTAGGTCAAACGAACATCTAAAATCTGCTTGACATGTTTTTGATAATTTTTAAGGTTGCCTTCATTCATGAACTAATGTAATACAATTACTAATTGAGATTAAAGAATATTTGGATTTTAATAAGAGTATTTTTTTTCTTATTCAGTGAAAATTTTTAAGATAAATCTTATTTTAAAATCAAACTTTTCATAGGCCTTGGCGCAACACCACAGCACTTCGTAATAAATTTTTATAATCCCCAGAACACATTCCGTGTTAAAACCAATAAAATTTTCTTACGTGATTTCTTTTCGCGGAAAACAAAACGGAGAGCTTTCAAAACCCTTCTGTTAGAGGTTGTGAAAGTTACTTCGTTAAAAATAAAAGAAAGTTGGCCTTCTCTTGGAAAGGTGATTTATTACCTTTTATTTTTTTACAGATGCTGAACACTGAATAAGTCGAAGTCGCTAAGACCCTCTACCATAGAGACATTAAAATTACATCCCATGTCTCCGTCATCGGAAGTTATCTCTGACCATGGCATCCTTGGTAACCCTTCTTGGTACCCTAGTAAAGTTGCATTCAAGTATAATCTCACACCTAAGCGAATATAACCCCGTTGGTTATTACGACATTAATGTGATCATTTCGTACCCATTGAATTTCGGGCTTTCAAGCGGTTAAAACTTTTTTTTTACTTGCGGGGAAACCTAATTCACATTAAACTAGAGGCCAGGTTTCGTTAATGAATGGTGGGTTAAACACGATGATTCAAACACGGATGCGAAGAGTAACCACAGGTTCGCGTAATAAAACCATGAACGCATGTAGAATCCTTTCATACATTCCAGAAAAACCCACATCTCTTCCTTATGCTATGTAAATTAATTAAAATAACATAAATTACCTGTAATTAATAAATTGGTGTGAAAAGCACAAACTTTTTTAAAAGAAACAAATTAAGACTTATTTTATTTTATTTGTTATTCTTATTATTTTTGAATTTAGTAGAAATGTGCAAGCTTTTTATTTTATTTTAAGAAGCATTTTACAGTACTGATGCCTTAAAGTGATAAAACATGTAGATTATATCTACATGCGTATACATCATTGATTTTGTCCTTTATTTTTTTCAGGGGAAAAAAAAATAAGGAATTGAATAAAATTTTTGTAAAAGTTTTGATATTTCTGGACAAAAGAAAAATAAAATTATTTTATAAAAAGGATTAAAACAAAGTCATTTACGAAAACTTAAAACATTGAAAATGAATTAACTCAATTGTTTTTTTTACAGAAATTTCGAAAAAAAAATTTAATTTACGTAATCAGAAATTACACAAGTGAGCAACATTTAGCTCATGGGTAACACGAACAGAGGCATTTTGAATGAGTTAAAAAATTTTTTCAGATGATTAACTAACAAGCTTTCGGTTAGAGAGGCACAGCAAAAGTAGGCCTTAGTTTGACGTAATCGAACAGAATAATAATAATTAACTTTACAGAAGCTGAAAGAGAATGCAATTTGCAACTAAGAACTCACAAAATTAAGCTTATGTAATACTTTGTAACGGTAAAAATACACAAAGGAAATTAACTTTCACATTTTTACAGCACACACACCGTCTTGTTAATGCTACCTGATCTGCATGTGCCAGATCGAGGCCCACGAAATTCATCCTGGCAACGGGCTAAGTGACACCCGCCGTTAGCCGTAGCCTTGAGCACCATGCAGATGACAGTACGTTTTGGCTCGTTTTCACCCCAATTTTGAGAGACAACACCATGGGGGTGATCAGGTGTCTCCCACCTCTCTTCTCCTTCCACCAACCTCACGAGAGGACTTGCGGCTCGACGGCTATTTCGAGTAACCCCATGCTGCGAAGGCACTATACATTTACAAACATCCATTCCTTCTCCGGGATATAAACCCAAGCCCTACGGCACAGCAGTCAGCAGCGCTAAGCACTATACCGGATGAGTTGCACGCACGACTTAAAATTATCTGTCCACATAATAAATCTCTCTTCCCATCTGTATCTAATAGAAAATACCGTTATTGGCATATTTACATATATAAACAAGTTCGGGATACAAGTTAAGGCTCAGAGGAAGATATATATATATAACTAATAACACAGAGTGTAAATTGATACTTAATGGATCAACCAAATTAAGAGACAAACTCATATACTTACATAGTAGGATGAATTTAAATCCGAACTTATAGCTATGGCAACACACAAAATAAAATTGATCAGTTTCTTTAACGTATCTCAAAAACACCTTAAAATAGACTATTTATTCTTTACAAGCCACTTTCAAACAGTTTTTGAATTCTAGAATATTAATCTAGACCAACAATACACTCATTGTCTCTATGATTAGTGAATTCCGTGCATCTCCAAACTTAACTGAAGAAGAACAATACCGTTAAATCCGGCAAAATTTCTTCAACTATGTTTAATAATCCATGCGAGAAAAGAGTCAACAAAGATGATTCTTTGTTGCGTTCTCACAATCATTTTGGTTATTATGTGAAAACAAAGACTCGTCCAGAACACCGTGACGTTCCATTTTTATCGTCTTATTCTTTTCACTGAAGTTACTTTGCATCACAATTTTAGAAACTGTGAATCATTAATTTTGAATTTTGAATTATAATGTCTTGTCTTCATGTAACAGGCTTAAAAGTTATTTTTATATTTCCGAATTCTTCACATGCATTTAGTTGTCGAAATAGTTAATTTTTTAATTTAAGTACATAAATTTTAAACTATTAAAATTTTCTTGAAGGATTTTAAACTTAATGAAACTATTAAATTATTAGATATTGAACCATAATTGAACAATAGAATATTTCAGAAAGCGGAACTTACACATAATAATAAGAATTGTTTAATGTATCCGACTATGTTCGGAACCGTGATTTTAAAAAAGCGCATAAATGGATAATTTTCATGATATTTAGTGTCACTTAGATTAGAATACATGTATAAAATTGTTTTAAGGACACACACACACACATTTTGACAAAAAAAAATTATTTAAATACAATACTTTGGCAAAAACTTAACTTAGAATAACCTTTTTTCAAAATATTCTCCTTTTGTGAAAAATGCTTCTATTATAATAATATTTCGCCTGTATATAGCTCAGACCTTTGTACAGAGGCTCAACTACGATTTTTGAAAAATTCACATTATTTTCAGTGTTACAACCCATTGAAATAATTATCGGTGTTTTTTTCTTAAAATGTCTCTCCTCTGTTGTGTCGTAAAACATGGATAAATCCACTTCTAAGTTATATATTTCAAAAATTTTAGTTGAGCCTCTGTACAGAGTTATATACAGGCGAAATATTATTATAATAGAAGCATTTTTCACAAATGGAAAATATTTTGAAAATGGGTCATTCTGTGTTCATTTTTGTCAAAATATTGTACTTAAATAATTTTTTATTTTAATAATCTTAAAACAATTTTATATACATTTTCTAATCTAAGTAACACTAAATATCATAAATATTATCCATTTATACGCTTTTGCAAAATCACGGTTCCGAACGTAGTCGGATACTTTAATAACCGCTAAATAATTAATCCAACTGTGCAGAAATTAAAAGTATAATAGTCTTCATATTATTAGGTATAAATAGGTTAAGTAAAGTTGTCAAAAGTGTACGATGAGTACTTATAATCCATAAAAAAATAATTAAAATTATAACAGTTATAATTATTTTTAAAAATATTTCAAATGTTTCGAATATTTTAATATTCTTTTAAATAATTGTAACTATATTAAAACCAATTTCATGTAATAAATCTAACAGAAATAATTTAATATTTCAAAGCTACACATAGAACCCAGAATTCCTATTTTTAAGAATTCATATGAAATATTTGTTACAATTGATAATATTTTTATCATTGTATAGCAATTTCATGCACTCAGTAAATATCTTGAGAAAGTTCATAGAAAAAATATTTTTATGTAACTTTAAAAATGATCTTTTAATCGTTTGGTAAGATAGTTATAGAAGTATTTTGCTATTCGTTCTCAAACTGATTAACAAACAATGTTTTAAATCTTATCCAATGGCTCATGCAAAAAGAAAAGGATTTATAAACCTACTAAAAGAGAGGAATGCTTTTTCCCTCTAAATATAAAACCTAATGTATTTTATTCAATAAAATATTTTTATTAATTAAAAAAGGAAATGATATCAAATTGTAAACTTTCAAATTAGTGAGGACAATGAAATTAGTATTTAATGTATTTGTTATTTAGAAACGTATTATATCCTAGCATAAACTTTTATATTACTGCAAACTCTTATTTATCCGTGGGTGGATTATTCGCTTTGCGCCTTATCTGTGGACTTCCTGGAAAAGTGTTCCTGTAAGTGTGATGCTGAGTAGCAAGTTCACGTGTGTTTAAGTAATTGATTTTAGTGTTTGTAATCCATCAGGATTTTAGTTACAATGAGGGATCAAAGAAAAAAGAGATTTTATCAATGCAGGAGAAAATGGAATCAGGCTTTGAACATCTTACTGATAAACAAATCGCCGGTAGGGTTTAAGAGGAGAGTGAGAAGAGAAAAAGAGACAAATAAAGGCGAAATGCAAATGAGTCACGATGCTGCTGTAGCACACATTGAAGGGTTCATTCAATATCTGGAGAAACAAGATGATACATCACTCAGTGACAAAACGATGTTGAAAAGATTTCACTTTCAAAAGAAGAAGAGGCGTTTTATCTCGAAACAATAAAAACTACTGACGGATTATTTCGTTCTCAAGTAAACTAAAACTATGTAACTATGTATGCACATACATATTTCACCTTATAATGTATATAATACATTTTTAAACCTGCTTCAGGTGTGAAAAAACATTTTTGAAAAACATTCTTGCGGGGATCAGTTACCTTTTTTTTTTATTCTTTTGCTGGTTGTTTGTGGTTGTCACACCACCTAATTCCACGTATAAACGAGAGTTTACTGTATTACTATCTTTTTGTATAGTAATATGAAATATTATATAAAATTATTTTATTACTTTATTATGTTATTAAATTATTTTGTAGCATTAATACTTTAAATTTTTTAAAGGTATTTACAAGATTTTGTCAATATTATTTATTTTAATACTTAATTTATCTTTAATTATTAGAGATTGTTTTATTTTCAAAAAGGAATATAATAATAGTTAAATCATAGTATAAATGCAGTTTGAAATAAACATAGTAAATAATTTATAATGAGCGATGAGTAAACTACTTTAAAATTATGAGATTTTAAATGCAAATGAAAAATTACCTTTTACAAATGTATTTAAATTTATTTGACTTGATGTAATCTAACATATATTTTAAAAAATTACATAAATTCTAAGAATTAAATTAATGTTACTTTGATATTCAAATTATTTGCTTCGGCAGATTTTTCGGCAAATTTTTATGAAGAATTAATAAGTAGAATGAAATAAAAGGAAGACATTGTTAATATTATTTTACTACCATATAAATATTTGTGACCAGTATTACATAAAGAATAAATATCATATAGTATGAATGGCATTTTGAATTTGTTCTCTGCTACAGAGAGAGAGAGAGAGATAGTATAAATACAATTAATTAAACAATTTTAAAATTAAACTCTCCGTAATTCAATAGAATTTTTCTTTTTTCGAAATATAAAAAGACCTTTGTTTTACAGAATGTAAATTTTTTATTATTATTTAGATCACATTAGTAATAAAAGAAAAATATAAAATTAGCAGTTTTGTTTTGTTGTTGTCGCTTAAATTCGTTTATCTTCTGTCAAGGCTGTCTTCGGTAAAAGTACGAGAGCTTGAACTAAACGCTAAGGACATTTTCAAACATAAAAATGCCTCAATTTCCATGGAAATTAGTAATATTATCTCATACCAAATTCACAATATAGTGTTTTTAAAAATTCCAAAATATTCCAGGAATACCTTCTTTTTTGTTTTAATACGTGAAGGTATAGCCCATTTAACTTTACAATATAGGAGAAAAAACGTGAAACACATTTTACACCAGAAAAAATTATTCAACTCGGTTAAAAATGGGAAGTATGATAAAAAATTCTGCTCTCTAAAGGATAGTAAAGCCAGAATATCATATTAATTTTTCGTTTCTTTTATATATGAAAAAATGTTCCAAATTCGGGACCTATTCTTTAACATTAACCGAAGACAGCCTTAAATGAAAAAAATGAAGTAAATTAACGGAACATATTAATTTTGGGAATACAACATTACAACTGCAGTTTTTTGTTCAGACGATTTACCTTAAGAAATTAAGAATTCTCAGAGATAAATCTCACGAACAATAAAAAGGAACATTTTGTTATTTACAATTAGTAATGCTCAACTAGAGCTTTAAAGTTTTATGCTTATTTTTTTAAAATAAAAAATATTTTTTGATATATTGTTACACTAAAATGTAATTTTTGCACAATTATAAATTTAAATCAGTGATTCTCACCCCTTTTTTTGTTTTGTTCGTTTGTTTCAGTACACTTTTAAAACATTTTCAAAATTTGGTGGCATATTAACAATAAAATAAGTTTAAAAGAATTTTACTTATCTATAACACATTATGTTAGAATATAGTTTATGGTAATAATTTTCAGTATTAAATAAAATAACATGTACGAAAAAGACAACAAAATGTTTATTGAGAAATTAATTAATAGAATTAATTTAATGCGAAATTTGAGCTTGATGAATTTTGATAATTTCGTTTATATTTGGTCATAAGAATGATAAATCCACTCTAATTTCGTCATCTACATTTAGGTCTCAATCTTTCTTTTCATTTTTATACTTGTTAATGCTGAAAATCCGAATTCACGCAAATAAGATATAGAAAATTATAACAATATTTCAAAAGTCTTTTTGGCTATTATGAATTCATCACCTCTAATTTTAATCTAAAAGGAATTAACTGACTCTTCCGAATGTTTTGAAATTAATTATTCATTATCACTGAGAGAAATTAGTTTTTCCTCTTTATTCAAAGTTAATTCATATACGGATGTATCCGTACTCAAATAGATTACGAACCCAATCAAGTTTTTTTATATCCATCTATCAATGAAAGGATGCTAAATATACCACGAATATTCTTAGTTTATTTATGTAAAACGGCCGAATGATTCAGCTCTGGATTTTAATTTTTTCTCAGAGTATAATAAATAATTTTAAGGAAATTGGTGGTACACATCAAGAATTTGACGGCACAGAAAAAAGTCACACGGTGGTTGAGAATCACTGATTTAGATACATAGAGTAATTTTCGAAATGTTTTAACGTTTTAAATGTTTAAATTGATAAAAAATGCTTTTAAACTATGTACTGCCAAAAAATATTTTTAGGTTAGTAAAATATACTCAACCTATCATATCTCCGAATATCTTACTCAATCAGAACTTTAATAACTTATTATTAATAATTTAACATTGAAAAACCCCTTTTTAAAACTATGTAACATGCAATAACTATATAAAGAGCAAACAAGAAAAAAAATAATGATTCTTACTAAAATTGAATTAATAATATAAAAATAACCAATATAGAATAAAAGTCTAATTTAAAATGTGATAAATATAAAACACACGTTTAATATTATTTACGATATATTTATATATATATTATAAATCGTGATTATACTCTTCTCTATTTTATCCTTAAGTACCGACGAATCAATACGCCAATTCCAACACCGCACAGTGTTATCCCATTACTATAACTATGTATCTAATAATTAGTTTATATAGGAAGTAGCCTTCGTTAAAGAATCAAAACTCACGTAAGCGGTACTTACAGAAAGCATCATGTTAAGTCCTTAACGTGCATCCTCTGGTAACTGAACGCAGACTCAACTAGCGTTTTACTAAAACAGAAGAGGAGTTAAAAAAGCAAAACTCTCTCTTCCGCCTCCGGCTCCCAGTGACGTCACACAGGTGGTTGGAAGATGACCTGGAAGAGCAACAATAGACCTTCTGAAAGAAGACGATTCGCTTTCTTTCTTTCCCAGACACCTTTCAGTTGACCTTTGTTCCACATCTGAACCGAAGGGAAAAAAGGAGAAAAAGTAAAAAAATAAATAAACATTATCGGACTCCTCTTCATAAAAGAATCCCTATCATTTCCAGTCATCTTTTGTTGATGATTTCTTATTCTCTTAGAGAAAGCTCTTATTTTCTATGAGCCCATCTTCTTTTCACCGGATTGGACAGGGATGAATTTTAGCTGTCTTTTGGTTCCGCAATGAAAAAGAATGTGGTTCTTTCAAAGATAAATGACGATTGATAGCCAATGTGGGTGAGATGGGTAGTATATTGGGGATTTGGAGCATGGGTTTCGGTTTATACTTGGTTGGTTGTGGAAAAAGGTGTCTGGCTTCATGGGATTGTTTTAAAGTAGAATAGATCGTGTTGAATGTCTACCATATCGATTTGTTAAATAAATATGTTAATATCCAAGCGATAAAGTAACGTGTTTTGTTCCGTTAACGATAGTTTTATTAGTGTATACCTAAGATTTTTATTTATTATTATTTTTTAAAAAACTTTTTTTCCGGCATTCAGCTTTAGAAGAAATAATTTTGCAACTGACAATGCAATGTACATTTTTTTTATTACAATAAATAAATAAAGTAAAACATTTTTTTTTCAACCGGTGCATCAGAAATTCTATCCCTAGTATAAACACTTTCAGTTCATAATTTTTTCTAATTAATGCCAAAACAAAATATGTAAAGTTCCTCAAATATTTTAAAAAATTTTAAGAAATATATAAAAAAAAAATTGCGGAAAATTTGACTTTTAAGTCAACATCTCTTAATTTTCTATCTTTCTATCTAGTTTGACACACATATGCTATAATACGAAATGAATACTGTCTTAGTACATTTTCTCGTGCGCATACTTGGAAATTAAGAAATTTTGATCAAGATAGCATTAGTTTTGAATTCATTTTTTACATTCCGATTTATTGATCAGTTTTTTAAATATTTTATTGTATTTTCTTACCAATAATTTATAAACTGAAACAACAAATAATATTTAATTAATTTATTCACAATTAGTTTTTTAAAGTAAAGAAATTAATTACAATGTATATTTGAAATGTATTAGATAGTTAATTTATTGTGTTTCATGTATTTAGTTTTAAATTTTAAACTTTACTGAAAATTTTTATTTGAAGGATGATTTAAACTAAAAAGTAGCGTATTAAAAATTAATGGTTCATTTCATTCTTTAATTGTTTTGATAGCGTAGTTTAAATCAAATTTAAATTCAAAAATAAACGTAAAAGAAAATATTTTGGATTGATTGATTGAATATTAACGTCGCACTGTTCAGCTATACGAGGGCTTTTTGGCGACGGCCCACGTAATTTGAACCATGGTCAAGTGACGTGGAAGACACCTGAGCTGGCACCACCTCTCCTAACTACCACACCAACGGGAGGACGTTTCAAGTCTCGACAGATTTAACGTGCATCCAGGGCCGATCCTAGCAGGTGTGCAGCGCGTGCACCGCACGCAGGCGGCCTAAACAAGGGGGCGGCCACAAGCCGCCTAAAATTCTTTCGATCAAGCAAAATTTTTTGTGAATTTCTCAATATAAAATTTATAAGTTGAATAAATATGCTAAATTTTAAACAGTTATTGAAAAATCAAAATAAGTCCCGATTTCCCGATAGCATAAGATAGTTCGAGAAATATAAGAATGGATTTCAAATTCTGAGGATTATTCCCTCTCATCAGGGGGGTAGCCTGCCTTATTAGGGAGCCAGTATCAATGATACAGGCCCCCCTAGCTACAGGGGGTTCCGGACGTGTGTAAGCAAAAAGTCGTAAATTGTTATTAATGGTCATGTTAAGAGTTCCTTTCTACTTTTATAAAGTAGAATGTCACTAGCTTCAAGCCCTATAAATTTTCCGTGTGAATTCTGAATCTCAGGTCCTACTATACAAAAGTTTAAACGCTGGTAAAGTTACTCAAAATAATGAGAAAACGAGTGGTATGTGGTCAGAAAGCAGGAAGAACTTCTTATTCAAAGCGGTTCCACAAAAAGATCGTTTGAAGTGAAATACAGATAACACTTGGGATGGGAAAAATACATTCAGAATGTTCTGTGCTTGTAAATGAAAATACCCCTTTCGTCTGTTGATTGATTGACTGAAATAAACGTCTACTAAGGAGCTACATGAAGGTTTGGCAGTTGGAATTCTTTTCAGAAGTGGTCCAGTGAAAGAGAGTATTAGATTTTATTTATTTCAGTTCTCTTTTATTTCTGTAACAACCAAAAGACCGAATGTGCATTCAGTCAGCAGTTGCGTCAATTTATCTTCCGAATGAGTCCTTGAGTACATTCATTTATTATTTACCATACTCTTAAAAGGATCCTAACAATAGCGCGAAATTGAAATAAAGCATAGTTATATTTATTTTGATGATTTTGTTTGTTATCACATAACGTATTATGATAATTTTGTTTAGTAAAAAATGAAACAATCTATAATTTCTAAATATTTAATTTAAATTGCTTAAAACAGTGAAAAGAATTTTCAAAGAAAAAAATGAAGCATGTTAAGTTATGAAGTATATATATTTAAGATACACACAAATTTTTTGTTCTTTTTATTGAGGTAACATGTGAAATAAACACACACACATATATATATATATAATTTTTCTAATATACTCTAAGACTGCTAAAAAAACCATTATTTGTAAGATTGAATTTGACAAACACAAATTCTTTTTTCTTTTTGTATTTGTTGCTATTTTAAGAGTGATTTGCACGATACTTTCTTGATTAAGATCTTTTGCACAGAGAATTTGAAAGAATATTTAATACAAACTAATAATTAATTATGTGTATAATTTCTTTAAAATATTGTATAGCATTCTGTGTATGCTTCTAATAAAGTTAATCAAAATTCATCTTTAACAATCTATAGCAATATTTAAAATCTTTAAAAAAGGAAACAAAGAATGTCAGAACTATTGCAGAAATTTCTTATAAAAAGCATTTGATGAAAGGTTTCTTTTTATAGAACAATAATAAATGTTGAAAAATATAGATAATATTTTTTAGTTGCTCCTAGTAGTATAAAACTATTTAATTAAAGTGATGGCAAAATGCATTACAGAAACAAAAATATAATAAACACAATTTATAAAGTAGACAAGAGAGTGAGAGAGAGATTTTCTCTCTCTCTCAAACAAAACACAAATGTGAAAAATTATTCAATAAGTAGTAAGGTTGTATAATCTTGAGTATTTTTAATGTAATTAAGATACAAATTTAGTTAAAAAATTTTAGATTTCTTTAGTGATATTGCGGCCATTGTCAAAAAGTTTTGAGTTATGTTAGAAATTTCGAATTATTCTAGAAATGTTTTATTGTTCTGTTAAGTCTCAAAGTATTAAGATATTTGAAAAACAAACAAACAAGTATAATAATAATATTAATGTCTTATTAACTTATATTTAGAAACTTAAAAAAGAAACTACAAATTCAGAGCATTGCGATTGTGTTCCTAGTTTTTTTTTAAAAAAAAAAACCTTAGAATTTTTGAAAGCTTACTTTTGGTGGAGATATTTTAATAATTTTGAATAAGTAATCTGGAAACCAAGCTACGTTTTGTTCTAGAAATGAAACTAATACATTTAAACAAACAAACAATTAAACAAAGTATGTTTGTATTAAATCAGAAATTTCATAGTTCAGTCAAAAAATTTGAAAAAAAAGATTAAATGTAATTTTTTGAGAGTTTGAAAAAAAATTAAAAAGCTTAAGATTATATTATTTTAATGTTCTAAATATTTCATGGAAAAAATTTACAGTTTGCCATAATAAATAGAAAACTTTAAAGAGTTTGAAAATTTAGATTCGATTAAAAAAGAATTTAGTTATTTTTTAATCCAAAATTTATAACTTTATTTTCAAGCATTCACAGAAATTCCTTCCACACTGCTACAGAGAAATAAATTATATGACTCGGAATCGGAAATCGTCCCTCGGGAAGACCCGAGGTTTTGTGCAAGCATCGAAGTTGCAAAAGAAATGGTCTCGACTTTCCCTAATGTAGAGATACTTTTAAAAATATTTTTAACTATACCGATATAGAATGCATCAGGTCAGAGAGATCTCTCTCAGTTTTAACCCGGCACTTCCCGCGCAGGGTTATGTCATACCCACCGTCTACCTTTTTTCAACGCTCCTTCTAAACCTTTTTTGGAAAATTGATAGTTTCTCGTGTAGCTGACTTTACGGTCATATCTTTTGAGGGGCCATAACTTGTAGGCGAATTCTAAATATATATTTTTGGATACCGCCTTTTCGAGTATGTCATACCTTGCGCGTGAATTGCCGTTACAGTTCTGAATGCATGGGCACGTTTTAAATCTTCCTCATACTATGGCGTATTATTGTAGTTATGATGAAGAAATGTGATATTTAAGTAATTTAATAGATACAGTATTTAACAGAGAGATATAGTACAACAGTATTTTCGGATGAAGAAATTCTGTTCGTGATTATGGTGAGGAAGAATCAAATGATGAAGAGTATAATAGTAAGTATGATTCCTCCACTGAAATCGATCCAGATTTAGAAGAGGGATTCACAGTTAGAAATACATGTTTTGTATGTATAGACACATAAACATTTGGGAAGAACGTGACTTTAAAGGAGACAACTGGTATACATCCACTTTCAGATGAATTTTTGAAAAGAAAAGAAAAAAAACCTATTGCTGGAACAATAAGAGAAAATAAAAAAGAAATTCCAAAATAAGATATAGACGGTATATAGCTCTTCAATAAAATAACTTCATTTAAAGATATTTTTCCTGGTAAAAAAACAGCCAACTGAGATATTAGAAATTATAGTGAAAAATGATCTTATTCCCTGTTTTAACCTAACCTGTTTCTGTAGCTTCCGATGAAAGAAGTTTCAGTAAATTAAAAATCATTAAAAATTATTTGAGAAATAATATGACACAAGAAAGGCTTTCAGATTTGGCCATAGTCTCAATTGAAGCCGAAATCTCAGAAAAAACTTATTTAACCGAAACTATTAACAAATTTGCTTCACAGAAAGCCAGAAAAGTTATTTTATAGTTACAGTAAAATCTGGCTTATAACGTGCCCCTACACATTTCGCCGTATAACACGCACACTCTTTCTTACGAAGAATCCTGAAATGCATGTGCCCAATGATCTTGTGAATTCCTTTATTCGAATATTATTCCAAGCTTTACTAAAAATAGGGTACTTTCAGAATTACAACTCTTTAAGTTCATAAGGAATGCTATTTCTTTCACAGAAACAGTATTTCGATATAGTATGTAAAAGTCTGATCTTTTTCTATGCTCATCTTTTTTGTATTTTTAAAGATCTCATTTTTATACCCGGCGTATAATGCGCAAACGTAAATTTCGATATTATTTTTTGAGTTAAAAGTGCGCGTTATACACCGGATTTTACGGTATAGTTTATTACTTAGTCTTAGTAGAACTGATTTACCACGAGATTTGTGCCTTAGAGTATTTATTTTTATTTGATTGAATTTTTTGAATAAATTCTGTTTTGCATTTATAATTATAAAATGTTTATTTTTATTTTAAAGGTTATATTTTTGTTATAGAGTTTATTATTTTGTTAAAGCATTTTGTCACTATTATAACTCATTACCTGTCCAAAAAATGAAGTTCTGCACGTCAAATTTTATTTGAGTTATTATTAATGTGTTTTATTTTTTATTCTTATATAAGTAGATGAGAGTTTTCAACGTCAACTATTAGTCAAAATATGAAAAGCTGTCTAGGGGGGCGGCACATTAGGTGTTTGCACGAGGGCGGCCGATACCCTAGGATCGGCCCTGCGTGCATCGCTGCCCTACACAGCGGGTCTTTAGTGGTACTGGGCTCAAACTCGTGACAAGCAAGCCACGGTCCGATTCCTATACCACTCGGCTACCGCGGCCACAAAATATATTGGAAGTATTTGAATGATGTAGCTTGGAAATTCTTAGTTCAATGCAATGAAAGTATAACTATATAAATAGAGCACAATATTTAAAATACATTCAAGAAAACTGTATTTTTTGAATTTTTTCAAAGCTGTATTTTAAAAATTATCTTTAAGAACAGGTTTCAAAGAAATTCGAAGATATAAAAAAATGCTCCAATAATAACACGTTTGAACAATTATAATACGTAAGCCTATTTATCATACGGAGGTGTTCTTGCGTGGGGGAATTTCAAACGAAAATTTGATTTGTTAACAAGGAATATTGAAGAACAGAACACGAAACATGAAATGCATCGCAAACAAGGAAAAAAGATTTATTTAAAAAAAAGTCATTCAAGCGGGAAAATTATTTGTACATCACATTCATTGTATAGAAAAGGAAATCAGTATATCTCATTGTGCTCCGGTTGACAAATTAAATAGTTTTAGAAAAATTTGTTAAAAACAAATGAAGGATTTTTTTAAAGTGCCATTTGAAATACTTATCAAACTTTTCAGTGGCGTAACGGAGAATAGCAAAGTTTGGTTTTGGACCCCAATACGTACTCGGCATCAGTCACGCTTTGGGCCCTCTAGAATCCTGCCCTCCCCTCCGATGCGGGGGTTGCGGGGATGTACGTTACGCCACTGAAACTTTTAAATACTTTTAAATCCTTTTTAATTATTTTAATCTAGAAACTAGGATCAAGCGAATTATTACAAGATGCGTGTTTCTATTTTCTAGCGGTGTATTACTATATCAAACTATTATGGTTTATGATGAGTCAATGAAACAGAGGACTGCCCAGTACGATTAATTTTAATAAATAATGTTTAGTATGACACATTAGTGTATTAAAAAACAATCTACAATAATAACTATAATAATATTGGTTACAAATTGATTAAAAGCCATTAAAAATTTTGCTAAGCAAATCAATCATCAGACCCGTACTTACCTATGGATCTGACGCTTGAACTTTGACTAAATCACAGACTGAAAAGCTATCCATCTTTGAGTGAAAAGTTCTTATACCTTTGGTGCTGTGAATAAGAGTGAACTGTGGTGATAACGACATAATTTTAAATTATATATATATATATAAGGAAGCAGAGATGTCATTAAATCCATTAAAATTGGATGTTCGAGGTTTGAGGGCCACATCTGCCGTGTGGAGCTCTCATCCTTGAAGTGCTGAATTTTCAATTGCAAACCTATTGGAACTAGAACTAAGGGTAGGCTGAAATTGAGATAGGTTGATTGTGTGGTGGACGATTTTAAAGTTTTAAGAATAACTAATTGGAGAACTGTTGTTAAGCAGAGATCGGAATTGAAGAGGATTCTTCAGAAGGCCTCGGCCCACCCAGGGTTTTTGGGTCAATAGAAGAAGAAGAATGTTGTTTACACAGACTCTAAATGTAACATATCACAAACAATCTGTAAAACTTATTAGAAATAACTATGCAAAATTGATTATTACAACACGATAAAATAATCCCTGTTTATTCCAGTTTTAAGTTTAAAAATGCGGATTAAAGATAAATATTGAAGTTAAATATCCATTCAGATATAACAAACAATACTCTTACAGAAGAAGAATATTATTGTTATTGCTTGAAAAACTTTTTACTGTGCTCTGTTATTTATGAGAATAAGAATCGATTTGATAAAAATGGGCTCATATTTTTATATGCTTTCTATTCTTCTTTACGCGGGATATTCACAACTCTAACCAAAAAATAAGACTATCCAGAAAACTACTTTTTACTTCCATTGTTCAAAGAATTGAACTAAACATACCAGTTTTTTTTTATTTTCATAATGGTTACAACTGAATTTAGTCTACCAGAACAGCGAAACTGTATTTGAACAGACAATAACAGTGAACTTTTATACGTATTTAACACACGTTACTCTTAATTAAGTCTGAAATCTTTTTTGTGGCTTTAATGTGTATCTTTCATTTCATTTTCCCTTTTTGTGATGAGGTCTTTAGGACTTAGGAAATGTAGACATACATTTAACGATTGCAAATGTAATTGATTAGTATCGAAAAATAATCTTCTCTTTTTATGTGTCGATCTTTCGATAAAAAGCATACTTGTTTACGATTATAATTTCGAAATGAAAGATTAAAGATTCAGAATATTTATGAAGAAGTTCATTACTTATTTTATTTTAATGGGCAATGACCTGAAAAGAATTGAAAAACAAAAGCCTGTGAATGAAGTCGTGAATATTTGCTCTTATCTTCTTCAGTTCATGAATACTGTTCCCATTAAGTAAAATGAGTAGTTAACTGAGGGCAGATAACGTTTACCTTTTACTAAATTAAGACTTCTTTCGTGAATGTAGAAAAAACTGTTTGTGTGAAATGTTCTACATAAACTGATAAGTTACTCACTTCTATGCATGTTAAAAAATGTTATTCCAGATGTAAAGCATACAGTTGTATTTTTCACTATTTTGATAAATAAAATACTTTTTGCAAATAATGAAAATTATTTCATTCTATTAAGATTGAACCAGTTTGAGAGATGCAGGATGTGATTTACAAAACGCAAAGAATCGTTCTAATAATTATTTCAACTAAATATAAATCGAGAGCGAGAAAGGAAAAAAAAACTGAATATTTCTCTGGTAGGGTTTTATTTTAAGCAAAAAACGGTGATGTTTTGAAATTTTTATTTAGCGGATTTGTTGTTGTTGTTACCGATGCCATCTGATCGGCAAAGGCCAGATTGAGGCCCACGAGATTCATCATGGCAAAGAGCTAAGTGATGTCTGTCGTTAGCCGTAGCTTTGAGCACCGTACAGGTGACAGAACGATTTGGCTCGTTTCAATCTCAATTTTGAGGGACGACACCTGGGGGTGGTCAGAAGCCTTCCCCTCCACCAAACCTGAGAGGACTTGCGGCTCGACGGCTATTTTAGAGTACCCCCATGCCACGAAGGCACTATACATTTACTTCCATCCATGTCTTCTCCGGGATTCGAACCCAAGCCCTACGGCACAGCAGTCAGCGTCGCTAACCACTATACCGGTTGGGTGACTATTTAGCAGATTTAAATGAATTTAGCAACTTTTTAGAATTGTGTAATGTTTTGAATCATTGTTATTGTAAAGTTATTAGAAGGGGTTAATAGCGATATACACACACACCCTATCACATTCGGAACAACAGTCAAACGACGAGAACAAATACATGAATTGTTACCACACTCTTTAACTTTACGTCGCGCCATGAAAGAGCTTTAATTTCTTGATTTTTACTAGTAGAAGTCCACCATTATTTTTCATATCCCCCCTTTATTATCTTTAATGAAAAATCTAGACTAACCTGTGCTCGAATATCGTCATCCACGAAACTCACGGCCGTTAACATGTTTACTAAGGCTATACTAAATAAGAAGACAACTATTTGAGGATTTTTAGTTTAGATATATTAGTAAAATCCCAACAGCTTACAAAAATATAATGAACAAAGATATAAATAACATTATTTGTATACATCCAGGAGAAAAGTGGTTCACTAACTCATTGATTACGAGATCTCCTGAACTATTTGACATGTAGATTTGGCAGATATGTCTCTTCTGTAATGTACTGATACGCTAAGAGCGGATTTTACGTAAATCAACTCCAAGGGAGGTTGGAGGGAAATTAAGGACAAAAATTCCCGTTTTCGAACTATTAGAATTACAGACTTTAAATTTGGCAAACATGTTTCTTTCGTTGAACAGGGATCCGCTAAGAGCAGATTTTGAGGAAATAGAACTCCCAAGAAGGAGGGGAGGGATTCGAGGTAATTGTAAAAAAAATTTCCGTTTTTGAACTATAAGAACACAGTCTTAATTTTGCCAAACATGTTTCTTTTGTTGAGTAGAAGGTATTTTAGAACCGGCTGCTTTAATTTAAAGCAGCCCGTTCATAGTCTAAAACATCATGAAATACCCAGCGAAGCAGGTGGTTAATAGCTAGTGTTATATATAAATCAGTTCAATCAAGGAGATCTAAATGGAAATTATAATATACGAATTAAAAGTGCTAGCTATGATGTGCAGTCAATGTTAAAACAATAAATTAATTTCTTTAGAGTCTTGTCAAACTATTTAAAATATAAAATGCTTTATGACAGCAAAATTCATATCCATGAACTTTTCGGCCACCATTGTCAAAATATTTATTTAAAGGGAAACAGTAAAATAAATAATTATAAATAATTTTTCTTCTGGGGATATACATAAGTATCACAAGAAATAATAGAAACATTCTACAAAAAGTATATATAGTCATTTTTCAAAATGAAAGAAATGTTCGGCGTATGGGCCTACTTTCATATTTTATCTCAATAAAAAATCTATGATACTATTTATTATTTACTTTGTGAAAAACTATATACAGAGTTGAAAAACCATATACTGAGAAATAACAATAGATATGTACTATTTTAGACTCCTGTCACTCAACAATCATATCATAATGGTTTATCGTTAACTTCAGAAAAATAGTGAAAAATTTGCTTCAGTAAAATCACTTTATGAGTATTCATTTTTTGTATATAAATACATATAGCAATAATTCTTCCGAACAGTTATGCCTGCATGCGGAAAACATGTCATAAATGCAAAAAACAAATAACATATAGTAAAATTAATATCTAGCTCTTGAGGAATGACAGACTTATAAATAAGTTAATAATATATAACTGGGGTGATTAAAATTTAGGCGTTAAAAAGACTAAAAAGTGTATTCAACTTTGAGAAAAATAAAAAAAAAATATCACATCCAAATACATATGTTGAAATTAGCCTATATTGAAGATATGAAATTGGGAACATTTTTCTTTGTTCACCTCAAATACAATCTGATGTTCAGTGAACTTTGAATATATTTTGCAGAGAAAAAGTATATTTTAAAATTATCTCCCGGCATAGAAAATACTGATTTAAATTAGAGAAAAATATTCAATTAAAAATGAAATTAAATTTTTAAGGTTATTAAAACATTGATAATTTCTGAAGAACCGATTTTTTTACATATTGTTTAAACTTACAGCAATTTTTTAAAATAGTTATTTATAGTACTATAAATTTAAAATATGAAAAAAAATTTGAAAATGATAATAGAGTAAATGTCTTTAATAATAAAACTTCGCTTAATGATTCTATTTTTGTATGCATGGTCTAAATTTTTAATGATGAGATGTATTGTCTCTCGATATTAAAAATTAACTTAAACGAATATAATATCCTTCCTTTTCTCTTTATTTTTTTAAAGAAAACCCTATTACATTTTCATTGTTCTATATTGCCCTCCAAACGCGAGTTTCCTTCTTTTATTGCTCATTTTCACGTTTAATTTCCTTCAAAATAAGGTCCCCATTACAGAAGAAATCATCTCCATCATAAATTACAAATCATCTAATGAAAAGAAAATTGAATCCCAAAATAGAATTTTTGATTAAACTTTTCAAATTACTTCCCAACCATAAAAGAAAACTCCAAAAACACGTTTTATCCTTCTTTAAAAATGCTGTAAACGTGATAATCATCCGGGCAACTATTTAAAGCATTTCTCTCTTCCTAAAGAAGAAAGCTTACGAAAAACTTGACCTTTAGAGTCATATCTCATCAGCGTTGCACACTAAATAAGGATGAGACAGAAATAGAGTGAAATTATTCGAGTTCATGACATTGTGCTTAAAATCATATCCCTCGTATCGGTTACCTTCACCAAAAGATACATATCTTAATTTTAAATAAAAGTGAGCTTAATCGTTTGCTTGTATTGTGGCAAAAAATAATGTTCTAAATTTATAAAAGGCAATATTTGGATCTTCTGTAAGTAGTTGACTTAAGATTCGATCAGTGAAAGATTATTCAGCAGTTATTTTATACCAGAGGAGGGGACCCCACTGCATTGAGGCCGCATGTGGCCTCCGTGAGTTTCTTGTGCGGCCTTCGTAAAAGCAAGCACTTTTATTAATTAATATTTGAGTATATATATAACAACAGTTTGCAAATAAATGGAATTAAATAAAGAATTGCATGAATGTATGTATGTTTAAATGACTACTTATGGGAATAGCCAATTGAACATTTCAAATGTTAGAAGGCCTTCTAGTGCAACATGGCAACACTACCAGACATGCTCATTTAAAGGATCAATTAAGGCTTGGCGTTCTAAAGCTTGATCCATATATATATATATACATACGCTTACATAAATGAAAATACCTACAGTGAAATATAAAAAGTTGATACCAATGAATTTTATAATATTACAAAAAAAATAAATAATCAATGTTATAACAAGTTTTTACCTTTACGTGAACGTAAAAATATTTTTCTTGTAACTTTTTATGTCAAATATTAAATAAATAAGGATTCATTTTTTTAATAATATTTCTATAAATGCACAAAATTGTTAAGTCTACAAAAAACTATAATAATTTCATAAAAGTTGCATTTACAGGCCCATTTACCCCCTATACGGCTTCCTTTATTACTAATTAATTTACATGTGGCTTCTAATGGTAAAAAGGTTCTTCACCTCTGTTTTATACCCAGATCGTATTCTACATCATAATGTTTCAGTAATACTTCATATTTTCTTTATTTTAAAAAGAACTAGGAGGGTGAGTACCTTTGTCCACTAACGCCACTGTACAAATGTTTATACTCATTGCTCAAATTGTTAAACTGTATTTTACATGTTTATTTGTTCTTTATGTCACAAAATTCGTTCTAGGCGCTCCTCTTTAGTTAAATTTGTCTCTGAAGTTGAATCGTCCAACACTTCAATGATAAGGTCCTCAGATTTTGATAAATCTGCAGCTCTTGCAGCTTCATGGAAAGTGGAGTATTTAGTTCCGTTGATTGTTAATAAATCTTTGTGAGACAATGCTTTTCTTTTCACGCAACGATTCCAGTCCAGGCAATTGTTGCAATATTTTTCTGCGAGGGCTTGCAATAATGCACTGTCGCAAACGTATTGGCGATATTATATAAAACGAAGCACATGGTTTCCAATTCAGCAAGTATCACGAAAAATGTAGAGAAATAAAGCTTCGTCAAAAGAGTTTGATTACCTGCTGCAATAGAACATTAGAAAAATTGAAAATAATAGAAATCTAAGAAAAATATTTTGTTTTACATATCATAATTAATTGTAAATTTGTTAATAGAAAAATTGAAATTAATAGAAATCTAAGAAAAAAATATTTTGTTTTATACATCATAATTAATAAAATCTTTGACATTCATTTCATCTTATTAAAATTTATTATTATTTTACTGAACAAGTTAAAATGTATGAGTATGATTTATTTAAAGTAATTTTTGTTCTTTCCAAGAACTTTTGGAGTTTCAGAGTTTTTTGATACCTCGAAGTATTTCATAAAAGATTAAAAAAAAAAAAATTGCTGATAAACAGTACTGGAAAAAAACTGACTATAGTTTTAAGAGTAAAGCACGCATTTAAAGGATTCAATTTGTAGTTGTAGTTTATTTTATTCAATTCAATTTAGTATTGTATAATCTCCTACAATCTTTATTTACAGTTTGTATATAATTACGTAAACATCATTTGCAATGTTGGAATATTAATTAGTTCATTGCTATTATTCCTATGTTGAAATTTATATGGTATATTGTAAGCATAATGCATAAAATAGCTTAATAATCTTCTACTTTGGAATACAAAAGTTATGAGTTGTAAAAAATAATGAATAGCATTTTACAGACCGGTAAATTTAGTATTAATGTTCGACGAAAGGGTTTTGTATTAATGTGTTTACTGGCAATTAATTTACAATTTTCTTCTTTACATTTATAGCTAATAAGAAATAAAACAATGCTACATTAATTTTCATTTAGAATCCCATTAGATATGTGTTGACACCAAATGATACAGACAATAGCTATTTCTCAATTATATTTTCAAAATATTCTAACAATAAAAAATAAAATAGCTTGTATGCTTCATGTTTATAATTTATTTCCCGTTTTATAAACACTTTGCTTTAATGATTAAAAAAAAAAACCCCAAATAAGTGGATTTTTATTTTTTATTTTAAAATATCTTTCTTTTAAAATGAATATTTACTTTATTTATCGACAATTGAAATTAAATTCCTCAAGTTTATATTCTTCTAAATTTTCTTGTTAAAACTCTAATAACTAATAATTATAATTTTAAAATTTCAAGAGACATCGTACAGAGTCTTTTTCAGCAGCAAGTAGTCACTGTAACCTAATAATTTCCTCTCACAATAGCGTACCTGAATGAAACATATCCCTTATCCTTGAAATAATGGCTACTTTCTCAGAACAAATTTCATTCCATGTTGTAAAGGGGGAGGGGGGTATTTCTCAACGGAAAAAGAAGTTCCCACTGAAAAGCATAATTGTTTCTAACCAAGAAGCCCTTCCGCATTGTTATTTCAACAAAATCCTTGAATATACCACCTACGCTTTTTTCTATAAAACGAAAATGAGAAAGTTATCAGTAAGGAAGGCATTCTTTTTTTATTTCTTCTGGTTTTTCTTTTATACGCGACCTTAAGATTTCGAATTGTGCGCCTCCTGCTACCTTAAGAAAGCTATTTTGTTTATTTGTTTGCATCTGATGACATCTCTAGAGAGAGTTTGGAGTCCTGTGAGAACAATAAACAAGAAAAGGCGTGTAAATAAGCAGTGACTTAGTATTCTGGAAATGATGCCTTCTACGGACCATGAAGTTTCCGCCTTTTTTTCATGAGAGATTGAATTGATTCTGTCAGGGACAAATCACGAGTATGCGAAATTAGACTCAAAGAGCACCGAGGTTAATACAGTAAGATATCTAACGCCTTAATTGAGTCAGTTATTTATTTGAAGACAATTATTCAGTTTTAGCTGTTTAAGGATGATTACAATTTTGGTAAATTGAAGTATGCTTAGCTGAGATAGCTTTATTTTTGAAGAATCCCAAGTTAAGTTATTGCGTGAACACTTTTAGTAAAAAATGTATTCACAAACACATTATTGCATTTAGATGAGAAAAGCCCAATTTTGTGAATAATAAAATTGCGTATCAGTTTAAAAATATGTTTTAATATATAACATATTTAATAGCAGGAGACAAAAATGATTGAAAATTGGGTATAAAATACAAGATGGAAAAGAGGAGTGCCCGTTTAAAATAATTTCGGGCTCTGGACTCAGAAGATCTACGGGCTCCCTTGGCATAGAGTAATCCAATTAGAGGCTGTAAGATCCGGTTAAGTCCAGCTTATTTGGGCCTTGGGCCCCCCAAGCGTCCAATACATAAACCTGCACTGCCACAGAGGGTTTCTGTATTAATTTCTTTTAACATGTTTTTTTTAAAGGATACATCCCAGAACAGAAATGGATGTATTTAAGCTCTTAAATATTTTGAAGTAGAAATAGAAGTAGATAAAATATTTTTAAAAGATTTGTAATGATTGCGAAATTCTTTGCACAAAATTATAAAGATAGCATTCTTAAGACTGTATATTTTATCAGTTGAGTGAATAAGTGTTTATTTACGTCACACTGTAAAACAATACGAGGGCTATTGGTGACGGACCACATAATTTTGGAATATATGGTCAAGTGACAAGGATCTTTGAGCTGGTACCTGCTCCCCGAAATTCCACATCACACTAATGAGAGGACTTCGAGTCTTGACACATGTAATGCGCATCTACTCCTCTACACTTGTGGGTCTCCAGTGGCATTACAGTCGAATTCATAACACGCCGGCCATGAGACCATTACCATGTCTATTATGCTGCCGCCTCCACCTTGTCAGTTAAATTTTGAAAGTAAATGGAAAACAACGATATAGTAGATAATATATCTGATCTATAAAACATATTTTAATATATTTTTTTGTTATTTTTTTGTATTAAAGCCCATAACTTAATTCCTTATTTTTTATTCGAGGAATATATATTTTGAGCATTATTAATTTGTTTTATAGTGTTAAGTAACACTTTCCTGGGCTTTTTTTAATATTTCAAGCAATAACCACAATATTATAATAAATTTATAATAAAATACAATACAATCTGGTTAAAACAAGAAAAAGTATCCCTAATGCTTCATTGATCCAACGACGAAATTTTAAACGCGTCGTCGAGTGCATGTAAAATTCATCTCACATTAAAATGATATTGTAAGTTTCAGTGTTTAAAAATTTAATTAAAGATAAAGAAGTAATAACACATTTATTTTTGTAATCAAAATTTATTTTTATACATAATCGTTCTTACAGTCTACAAATGTAACGAACAAACTAAAAATTGCATTATTATTATTGTTATTTATTTATTTACTGAAATAAAAATTTATGAAATGAATAACAAATAAAAGTAGAGTTTTTTTTTAATAAGAGCTTTTTTTTCTATTCTGGACTTAGTTTTTGAATACTTTCTCCTCAAGTAGCATTTACCCAGATACAACAGCTTTCAATCATCTTTTATTGCAGGAAATTTTCATTATTCGATTGCAATAAGATCAAGTTGTCATACAGTTTCAGAGTTGCCGAAATCGTTTGGTTCACATGCTCCGAGTCCGTCCTCCCCATAGCTCTTGATTTTTTTTTATTGATGATAATTCTGTGTATATGGTATAAAATTTAATTTTGTATTTGTTATAAACAATTTATTTTATTAATTAATGCTAATTATAAATTCAATAATGTGTTTTTTACTGTTTTTTTGTTTCCAAAATCGACAAAATAAAAAGAATATGGTTGGCGTCGTATTGAGATATGATACGCGAGAATGGTGGACTTTTGACCCTGGACCTCTCCCCCCACCCCCATTGAAAAATGTGTGTGTGCTCCACTGGTTTCCACATAATCATTTTAGCCTTCTTTAAACAGAATCACTTTTAGGTCTTTAACATTATGTTCAAAATTAATTATTTTTCTATTCATTTGCTCATGTTAAAAACAAAATCTAAAAAGAGTAGACTTGATGTGTTAATTTGCCAAAAAAATAATTGAGAAAAATCAAAGTGTGTGGCACAAAGCGAGAAAAACCATAAGTTGTAAGTAGTATTTTAATTTAAAAATGAAAACAAATCCCAAATATATATATACATGCAACATGCGCAAAACAATAATTGAGAAAAATCGAAGTGGCACAAAACGAAAAAAACCATAAGTTGTAAGTAGCATTTTAATTTAAAAATGAAAACACATCCCAAATAAATATATACAGGCAACATGTCAAACGAAATTTATGCATATAAAGATGAAAAGCGACTCACTCGCTGACTAATCACGATATCGCCGGACCTATTAAACCTACAGACTTGAAATTTGGTGTAGGAAGGTTCCTTTCATGGAGTAAACATCAGCTAAGAACGGATTTCGCGAAGATCGAACCCAAGGGACGTTACGGGGGGTTAAGGAAAGTAAAAGATAATTAGTTTCATTATTAAACTATTAGATACACAGTCTTTAAACTTGGTACGTAGATTCCTTTTATAGAGTAGAGATCCTCTACAAAAAGAATTTTACGAAAATCGACCTCCAAGGGGCGTTGAGGGCGCTTAAGGGGCGTTATGCATAATTATTCCCATTTTTAAACTATTAGACGTGCAGTCTTGAAATTTGGTAAGCTGATGCCCCTTTCATAAAGCAGAGATCCGCTAGAAAATGAGTTTTGTGAAAATAGAATCCCAAGTGGCGTTGCGGGGACTTAAGGGGCGTTATAGATAATCATTTCTGTTTTTAAATTATTTGACGGACAGTCTTGAAATTTCATAAGTGGATTCCTTTCCGGGAGTAGAGTTCCGCTACAAAATGGGTTTTATGAAAATCGACCCCCAAGTGGCTTAGCGGAGAATTAAGGGGCGTTATAGGTAATTATCTCCTTTTTTAAGCTATTAGACGTACAGTTTTGAAATTTTATAAGCAGATTCCTTTCATGGAGTAGAGATCGACTACAAAATAGGTTTGGGGAAAATTGACCCTAAGGGGCACTGAGGGGGATTAAGAGGGGCGTAATATATAAATATTTCCGTTTTTCAACTATTAGACCCACCTCTAACAAAGAATTTTGCGAAAACCGACCCCTAAAAGAGTGGGGTTGCGAAGGGTTAAGGAGAGTTATAGAAAAATTCCTGTTTTCGAATTCATTTACTTGACATTTGTTGAGCACGTTTCTTTAGTTGAATAGAATTCCATTAAGAATGGATTTTACAAAAATCAACTCCAGGTGGGAATCGGGGTTGTTATTGGGGCGTACGATAGACAAAATTTGGTTTGCATGTTTCTTTTGTTGAATTGAAATCCGCTAAGAATGCTCTCAACGGGGTTACGGAGCGTATTGATGATAAAATTCCGTTTTTGCTCTGTTAGATTTAGACATGAAATTTAGCACGCATGTTTATTTTATGGAGTAAAGATCGCTTTGGCGAAAATCCGCTTGATTATTGTGTTAAGTGAGATAAAAAAAATCTTTCTACTTCTATTTTAGATATTAATAGAAATTAGAAATTATAATTTCTGTCCTTTTTATATCAAGAGGCGAGAGTTACAGCTATAAATATATTTTTCAATACAATCGAATTCTTAATGCTAGATATCAATAATCTATATTTATGTAAACAGTATATATTTATACAACATCGTGAAATATCCAGTGAAGCAGGTGGGTAACGGCTAAGTATTTATATGTATATTAAAAAACATAACTTCGACTCTTACACTTTCCACATACACAGACCTTTAATCTACAACTTTTCTCTCCACTGGATAGTAAAGTTTAGTTGAACGGTAATAATACTAGAATATGAATTGCTTAGAGCAGAAATAAAAGTCATATTTGATTGGTAAAATAAAATATTTAATATATTAACTCAGAGTATTCATCTTACGATGAACCATTTCCTTTCCTGTACCAATTTCATATTGTTCAGAACTGGTCTTTGAAAAGAATCAAAAACATAGATTAAAACTTTTTAAATGCCCTAAAAGTCTGACGAAGACGAAATTTAAAATTATCATTCTATATCAAAATACAGCAGCGCTTGTCAAAAGTTTAAAAAATTTTAATGCATATGACACGTGAACTTTAAACTAAAATTAACTTTATCTGTTTGAAAATATGAATATATTGTTATTCTTTTGATTTTCCAAATCATCTTTTAAAAGCTTTTAATTTTATTTCCAGCAGATGTATTTATAGATCAAATACAAAAACTTTCATTCCTATCAGATTTTGAAGACTCCACTAATCTGTCTAGTTCTTTGATGGATATGTGAGAAATTAGGGCATACTATATGCTATTTTCTCGACACTCTTACCTCCCACCTTATAAATGTCCTAAATGACTTAAATGTGCATATAATTTTAAGCCTCTGGGAAAAATGATGTAATAACCTACTTTAGAATTCTAAAGAATAACCACTTTTTTTTTTCGTTTCTAGATATTAAAATTTTTATTTCTTATGAGATGAGGGAATTACCTTAAGGAATTGAATAAAATGGATTGCAAAGTAAAGAAAAATAGTATTCAATTCATGGAAGCACCATAAAAAATTTTAAGCAGTTTTTTAAAGAAAAACATTACTTATTGATGATATTATAATATTCATACTAATGTTTTTTTTTTCTGAATAAGATTTACGTGCCGTCAGCAACAAGCGCATTTGAAGTTTCTAAAAATTGCATTAAAAACTAAAATGTATTTTCAAAAATACGTAATTTAAAATTTTTTTTAAGTAAGTTCCATTTGAAATAACTCCGGATCTTAAATTAGCAAATATGAAGAATAAATTGCCTTAAATAGAATAAGTCGTTACGATTTTTAGCAGGATTCGTTAACAATTAAATCATTTTAAATGTTAGTGTTAGGTAATGAAGCAACAAATTATTTCGTGAACTTATGAATTTTGTTATTGGCATTAGTAATAACCTATTTTCATTTGAAAGTAATATTATTTTTGGTGTTTAAAATTCGAAGCATTTAATTAAAACTAGCATTTAAAGGACACCGACGTAAAAATGATTTTAAGTAAAAATAAACGACTTATAAATTCCAAGCAAAATTAAAATTTATTTTTAGTTATAATCATTAAGGATCATGTCTTATGGAAATGTCTTATGGAAAATAAATTCCGTCTATGTTCATAAACAGTTAACAGTTATTCCAGGAAAGTTTTACAGAATTTTTAATGATGACTTAAACTAAATTATTAAAAGTAACCTTTGTTTCATGATAACAGAAAGATAACGTATTGCTAAAAACAAAACAATACCCTTCCTTTTAAACAAGAAAAAATTTATAAAATGCGTGAATTCATGCATCATAATTTAGAATTAAGTCAAGTTTATGAATTTTATTAAATACATTACCGAGTATTAATATTCCATAAATTTTTTTGTGTAGGACACTGAAAATAAATAACAACAAAAAGTAAACATGTAAAAAACTTAGGAAATATGCGCTAAATACATATAAAATTAAACATATACAAAATACATGTATAATTAAATGGAATATATATTTTACATGTATTTAAATAATTTCATCACCAGTGCAATTATCTTTTGAATGCATTAATTTATTACAAAATATACTATCCAAAATATTTTAATTTATCAATTCTTACAGCATCATCATGGAAGCATAGTAAGTGAAGTTAACTCTTTATAGTAATTGAAAAATTTGAGTGATAATGAAGTTTTTCACAACGCTTCTTAACACATCTATAAAGCATTTACAAGTCAAAATATTAACAAAAAATAGCTGAGAACTGATATTTAATAACAGTTCAAAGTAAGAGTTGAATAGTTTAAATTTATAATCTACAATAAGAACAATAAAATTTGTATATAAAAACATAAAATAAATATCAATATTTACCGATTTTAACTCAAACTTCAGAAAAAAAAGTTCATATTATTCATGACAAAAAGGTTATTAATATTTTATTAAGAGACACATTTCCTGTTGCTGATAGAATTTTCATTCTTCTCATGTTAAGCCGCTACAAAGCAAAATCGGAAGATGGCACATTACAGGTTAATTTGAATATTAAGAGCCTATTATTTTCTCCGCTCCATTTCTTTTACAATACCCACACAAAGCAACATTGATGTCTGATCCACTTAATACTTAAAGTTGCATAATAATATTTTCTCTTACTCTTGATCTAGACCGTTTATGAAACTATTACAAAGACAGGTAAAAATAAAAGTTGCAGAAAAATCCAACTACAAAATGATACAGAATAATTGAGCACAAACATTTTAGCCCATTTCAAACTATTCTTTCAAACTGAAGATGCAAATTGGCGTGCGAACATACTGATAGCATTGTTCGCCAGGTGCTGTACTATTATACAGTCCAGTTCCTTTGGGGCAAAGATCGCAATCCAGATGCTATTGCTGTCACTCAATCATACTGGTAGAATGGCTTACAGTTAACTCTACGTGTCGGTTTATTGTGTCTGTGAGCTTCAAGTGGACTTGGAGTAGTGGAAGTGATCATGCGGAACTAATAATAGAGGTGATAATAATGGTGAAATGATAGGTCTTCAGTCCTTATTCGTTTTCTAACCTAGTGTTTGTAAGGAAAATTGTTCTGCAAATGTGCAATCATAACTTTTTCTCTATTCAAAGTATTCTTTTGATAAAAGAAGATAGCCGATAGTATAAAAAGATAGAAGCATAAAAAACACATCTGACATATTGTTCCATTTCTTAAAAAAATTCTATGTATGAAGTTATTTTAGTCTGGCATACGTTCAAGTACTGAAATGATTTGGTTAGGTTTTTTTAAACTGAAGTTTTATAAAATAAACTGAATAAAAATATGAATTTTCCTGAAATATTGTTTGCTACATGATTTTTTTAAAATAATTACTCACGTATTTTTTTGCTTTAAAGCATGTACCATAATTTTTTTCTTCGTAACTTTAGAAAGCATTTTTTTAAATAGTGTTACTATCATGTATAGTTATATTAAATCATTACATAAACCCATTTAAACTATTCTAAATTTCGAAGCAATATTCAACTGTACTAAAAGTAATTGATGAATCAAAATTTTATTATCAATAGATACCATTGTCACTTTCTTTGTGATATAATTGTTTTAAAATTATGGCATAAGTAAAGATTTAAAATACTTTTTCATTTTTGCTGTATTAAAATGCAACATTTATAATAGTAAATTTTCATACATTATTTATTATTTTCAAGGATTTTGACGCATTACCTTAGTGATCACTACAAGGCGAAAAGAGATTAAAAAAAAAAGAAAGAAAGAAAGAGATATTGAGCTCATGTGTGTGTCAATTTTGAATTTTGCATTTTTCAATAAGATTTTATCTTGTATTGATTCATCTAATTTGAAAATACAGTTGAGTCTCGAAAACTTGGCCTAACGTGTACTGAAGGGTGATTGAGTTTGTAAAATTGCCGGATTATCGAGAATGGGTTTTAAAAGAAGGATAAGTACGAGTGTTTCCTCAGAAAATATTTTACTGCATTTTTATGTATTGTTTGCTTGAGAATACTGCAGGAAATAAACTGTTCAAATATCCTTAAACAAAGGAATTTTACTAATATGTACTTTATGAAAACAGAGAGCATTTGTAAAATAAAATGAAAATTAATGAAGACCTAGATATACAGTAATTTACCTAAGCAGACACACCTCAGAAAAATGTTTTATGAAGGCATTAAGCTGTCTATAATGAAAATTAAGAAGTCAACTTTAGAAAAAAATGGCTACTCTTTTTAAAGAAATGCGTACTGTCCTGTTTTGTCTTCTGTACTTCACCCATGAACGGGTTTGCACGTAGGGTTTTTTTGACCTGTAAGGATGTGGGCGAGTTATCTGGACTGTCAAGTTATACAGTGCTAAGTTTTCGGGACTCTAATGTATTGAATTATTTCCTCGATAAATCAACTTATGCGAGACGAGTTTGAAAATATTCAAAAAATACCAGAACTAAAACTTTAAAGCTGTTTTCGCCATATGTACGAGAGCGTGAACTTGACGCGGTGCACATTTTCGAACAGAAAAAATGCCTCAATTTTTATAAAAATTTGTGGCATTGTAACACATGCATTTGTTTATAATACAGTGTTTTTAAAATTTCAAAATATTTCATAAATAATTAGTTTTTCCTTTTAACATGTGAAGGGATAGCTTAACATTACGGTATAGGAAAAAAAATGCAAAACACATTTTACAAAAGAAAAAATGTGTCGAAAAAGTCGGATAAAAATGAGTAGTATGATAAAAAAAAGTAATTCTCTATAGGATAGTGAAGCCAGAATATAATATTAATGTTTGAGTACTTTTATATCTGAAAAAATATTCCGAATTCGGCTCCTATTCTTTAACATTAGTCGAAGATAGCCTTAAGACAAATTTTAAATAAAATGAAAAAAAAAATAGATTTTTGTTAGAGAGAGAGATAGAATTGATATTAAGCCTATATTTCAAATAATATTATAACTTGACAGGCAAATAAAATAGATAAAAAGCAACATGAATAATTTTTACACTCTTGCGACCTTTTTTTTTGCCGTATCTCTTGCGAACTAAAGAAAATTAGGCTCCAATATTTCCAAAAATATATAAAAAAGCAATTAAACTTTTAGTAAAAAAAAAAGTTTCCTTAAAATACTCATATTTTCTCTCCTCCAGTTTCTCCAAAAGACTCTCATCCTTCCCCCTAAGCAATGTGTTGATATTTTAACTGGTTGCTTTTCACATTTTTAGATGCTTCATTAAAAGTTATTTGGAACTAGTGCTCTCGATATAATCAAACAATTATTAGTATTTCTTTCATAATTTTTCTATTAAATTGATTCAAATATTTTTTCAACTCAAATATTGTATAATGCCTTCATAATTTTATAGGAATAACACATCAATATTTATTTACTATGTTTAAAAAGAAGGAAGAGTATATAAAAAAAGAGCAGTCATTTCATAATTAAAAGAAAATATTTTTTAAATATTTTTTAAAATAGTGCTAATAAGAGAGTATTATTTATCAAACATTATTTTCACTACACTGAAAAAAAGCGTTATTTCAAATAAACGGAAAACATTTAAAGAATTGTGTTAAATTGGTGTTATCAACAAAGCTCCTCCTGTTTTAAAAGAAAATAACACCTTGTTCTCATTATAGCTTACAACAAACAATTTCCTCCTATTACCATCAACAAAAATTTCAAAACAGTTCTTCCCCCCCAAAGAACAGCATATTGTTAATTCTAATTACAAAGACACACAATGCATGAAAATGAATACACTAAAATTCTTCTCATAATACACGGACGACACCTTTTCACTCGGCAAGTTATGTACTAAATGAAAGTGCCACTTGTGTGACCGATATTCCCGAAATCGTTGAAGCGACACTTAAAGAGAGTAACACCTGCTATCTCTGTGTGGTCTCGTATTATTTTGCAACTTCGTTTTATTTAGTCGGTCTACTACGTTCCATGGTTGGAACGGAGCATAATAGAAGGTGCAACGGTTGTGGTCATGGACCTAAGCGCAATGTTCCGTTCCGTTTATTCCACAGATTGGGCAACGGTTGCTGGGAGAGTATGTTTGCTGATCAGTCGAAAGCATTCTTTTCTATAAAAGAAGCAATCATCCAATCAAGTGCATAGATTAGATTGTAACCTATTGAAAAATTTACCAGCTTTTATGTTTGGTTAACCAACTGAACCGATTTTAATAACTGTTTCTGAGACAGCAAAAGGCCGTGCCAAGTGAAATTAACACTTGATCTAGACTAACCTCAAAAAACATTTCCGTTAATTATGTCTGTTGAAATGTAAATCCATGAAAAGAAGATATGTTATAGCATTAAACATGGAATTTATTAATGGATTTATTCCAGGCAAAGCGAATTAATTTAATTTATGTTTAAAAGAAACATAGACAGGAAATGCAATGTATTTGCATATGATGAAAGTGCGTCAGGCCAGATTAATTAATTTTTTTTAATAAAAGAAACTTTTAAACCAAAAAAAGGTTTAAAATCATATTAAAGAAATTTTTCATTTAACTTTTTATTTTATAACTGATTGAATGAAAAATTGAACTGCCTAATCATATAAATATATATATTGCTCTATAATACTTTGAATATTAAAGGAAATAAACATTCTAAAATTTCTTATTTCATCCAAAATCTCATATACAATTTTATCAAGTAAATCATTCTAATGCTCTGTTGAAAGATGATTATTTATAATTGTGATTGAAAGTATCACAGCTGCCTAATAGATTTTTTAAAAAAAAGAAAGGAAACCATCGTATCATATTACATATTTACATACAGAAGAATTTTAAAAATGAAGTGATAAAATATCTACAATATTTTTCACAGTGTTTTATAAATATTCTCAAAACTTAATTTTTTAGAATGAGAAAAAAATATATATATCTGATAAAATTATAACTCTCTTATGTGAAAATAATATTTTCTCAACCAGTTCAGAAAAGAATTGCATTTCATTTTTCTTTCATTCTTATTTAGGATGAATTATCTATTGTTTTTCTCGTAGAATGTTATGCAAAAGATTCTTAAATGACATCGTCTCAAAGGAAAAGGAACATTAAACTAGTCAACTTTTTTAAAAAAAGTTTTAATATATATTTCATAATTAGTTTCTTATAATTAAAAGTTCAAATATCTTTCGAAAACTAAAAGAAATACAAAGTTTGTGAATCGAAAAAATTTCATTACCAATCTCTCTTTTAAAATGTAAGGTAGTATATATTCACATAAAAAACAATTTTTCAAATCTTCAAAAATTTTAAGAAAAATTGGTACGTATGAATATAATATACCATTGATCAATTTCACCAAACGAAGACATCGCCAATTCTCAAAATGATGGCAAAATCTGTTCTCGTTATTATTGCTGAGTTCGAACGTGTGCTGGAATGTGTGGTTTGAACTTTTGGTTATATATCGCGGCATTTGGCGATACCTTTTGATTTGACGAAATTAGTCGATGGTATACTACGTAAGTACCAACATTTTCTTTAATGATTTTCTTTTTAATGGATATTCTGTAGCTAAAACTCACATAAATAGCAATTTTTATTATTACACCGAAAAACTCAAAACGAAGAATACTTTGTATAGAATATTATACATTCAATAGTGTATAAACATTTAAGAAACTATGTTTACTGTAAAAATGACAATTAAAATATTCTAACGGATTCAGAAATCATTGTGCCCGTATCCCCTTCATTAAAATTCAGAACTAGTTTTGTTATCTCCTAAAGGTCACTTTTATCACCCATTTATCTCCATCTCTCCATACTATCAAAACATGAAAATCCCATCTTTGAACAATTCGATTTGCATATATATTAAAGAATCATGATGACTCTTAGAAGAATTGTATTTTATTTCTTTATAAAGGCTCATCATCTTGTCTCATTTTGGATTGGAGAAATTGAAATGATTGCGGCTGTTAGAAAGTACAATGATTGTCGAGATAAAAAAAAATCTAAATGATTAAGGTTGCAGAAAAAATACCAATAACCCTTTATGCTTACATTTATTTAATTGATAACAACATGCATAAAATCAGAAAATATAAGTTCATGGAGGAATACATTTTAATGACATTAACATTATTCAAACGTTAACGAACTATAAAGAAAATTGAAGATTTAATTTCATCATCACCGGTTGTCCAGGTCAACGATTGCATGAGATATCAATATTAATATGCGTGAATAGCAAGATATAAAAAAAAAGTTTATGGCGAAATCGATAACAATAAATTTAAGGACCAATAACAAGTCTTCTGGTAATATTTTGGAAGACTAATTAACCAAGTCTCTGGACGTTCATGAACCAGTTGGTAAGAGGACAGAAAAACCTTTTCGTGATATACCTCACCCTCGCAAAAGAAAATCCAGTTGCATCATACTAGAGAAACCTTGTCCTATTTCATCGCATTGGCGCATCTTCCCAAGTGAAAAAGAATGGAAGACAAGTATGTTTGGGGGCATGCTTGTTCTGGAAGATGTGTACAAGGGTTACGTTCCAATGGGAGATTCTGAATGTGGTCCAAACCGGGATTTCCACATTTTGCTTCCAAACATAATTGGGCGGAAATTAAATGCATAAATTTTTAGAGTTTTGTTACTGTTTCTAGTTCAGTTTCTTTGAATTATAGGTGGAATATTTGATACAGCTGTTTCAGTTGCCATATATTTTATTATATTCCAGTAAAATTTTTAAAAAGGAGTTAAATATTTATCGTTGTAAAAAAAAATCAAAAGTGCTTCAGAAATTGTTAAACAATTTTAAAGCTCTATTGTATTGTTTCAAGGTGTTTTCTTTATTTCAAAAGTTGTTCATTGTGTGCCCATATATATGTGTTTTAATAATTTTAAGTTTAGTGATTTAGTTATTGATAGAATCTTTATCATTAAATAGTTTTAAAATCTATAGCGCACCACAACCTTTAAGCTCCCTTGGGAACGATTTAATTAATAATAGAGTCATAATTGTTAAATTCATAATTTTTTTGAAATTTCTAATTTTTAACAAATAGATTTTATTATTATGATGCCCTTGTATTTACACACACTTAAAATATCTATTAAACTCTTAAATATTTGATCTGAGAAACCAATGCATGGAACTATATTTTGACTTCGAATATTTTAATTTTAACCTGGAATTAATGGAACACTGCTCTGTGAATATTAAACTGGGGGAGGAAGTGAATAAAATTAGTCTTATGATTAAAAAATTATCTCATTTACTTAGAAAAGTTAAGCTTTTAATCGACTTCTGACTGATTTTTAAATTTAAATTTTTTGATAATTACCTTTTTTTCCCCGTCCATTTCTATTAAGTTATCCATGCTCTAATTCTTTTTTTCTAGAATTTCATAATTTGTATCATAATATATCTTGTGTAATATTTGTATCACCATCGGCTAATAGTAATTGTTGGCATTTACTGACATTTATAATTCTATGCTGAAATATTTTTATTTTGTCGGGGGGGGGGGTATATTATATGTAAAAAACGTGTAATTTATGTCTTTTACTCTATAACAACAGCAGTTAATAATAAAAGACCTCTGACTAAAACAAATAAATCTTGATATTAAACAAGAATTTTCAAGAATCAAAATAAAAAGATATCTAGAGAGTAGAAAAAATTGATACCGAATACATTACATTGCAATGAGATGGCCAAGTTTTGTATATAATACAAATTAAAAGACATAGTAATGACAAACACTGTATATAATGCGAAATAACATTAATATGAAATTCCTATACTAAGTTATGGCCGTAGTAGCATGGTTATGATCACGAACTAATGCCGGAGTTGTTTCTCTCTCTCGAGACCTGATGCCTTTGAAAAGACCTGCCGTATATAGGGGGGGGGGGGTGTTGCAGGGTAGTTCTATCGAGCCTCAAAATCTTTATGGTAGCGTGTGTGGAGGTGCCATCTTCTTCTTTTGAATGTGGTTAAAAATTACGAAATCCATCGCCAATAGTCCTCGAGACAAAGACAATTTACTTACAACAATCATGGTGCACGTAAGAAGAAATACTTATTTAAAAATGCTTGAATTTAAAACACATTCACCATTAAATGTTGGAGAAAAGGGCCCACACTTTTCCAAACAGAAAAATGTTCCAATATTACTATCACGTTTTATCCAAGAATATCATGGTTTTATATTCTGTATATTTGTGTTTTAATCTCATTCAATTTTTGCTTGTGTGAAAAATATTTCTTATTTTACCGTCATACTTTTTAGCCTGTACAGTTAAAAATTTGTTTTGCTGTAAACTAACATTGGAGCACTTTTCTGCTTAAGATTGAATTCTGACTTTGAATTCTATTTTAAAATAAGACAACTTGAAAAGATTTCAAAATAGTTCATCATAAAAAAAAAAATTAAAAAATTTATAAAATATTTTAATTTACTATTTAAGTATCCCTGAAAACATAAAACCTTGATAATTCTACTTGCTTTTTGATCTGATTATTACCATAGTAATATTTATCAATGCAATCCAGCCTTCTTACTTGCACGCATTAAGGCCATCATGTCTACCTCTGACTAAGAGAAATAGACCATAGTACAATTTTAACACGAAACCATGCAAATCTATTTCATATTAAGAAAGAAAATTTTTTAATATCCGTAGTTGCGAGAAGCAAACATCAGTTTGATTTACCACCGCTGTCTGAAAGCGTAGATTTATTTCACGGATTTCAAGATGCCAGCCGTCTCCTTTATTTTTGATTTTTATTAACACCAAGGAAGAAACAAACACGTCAGCAAATGCTTGCTTCATTTATTATTATAATTCATTTAAAATGAAAAATTCATTATCTACAGAGATAATTGTAATGTCAAACTTATTTTAAATTGTAATGAATTATTTCTGAAAATTCTTTTTTTCCAATTTAAATACATTTCGTTTTGTTGATTTCCAGGTCATTAAATTTTTAGAATGAATATGTTAAATTTTACCATGTGTAAACATATTTTTATTCATAAAAGCGTGAATTTAAAACAGGTTTGATTTTTGTCATATTTTTTTGCTTTCGTAAAGAAGTAAAGACTTTATTTCAGGTAGTGCATTGTGGGATGTATTGATAGAGGGTAAAACATTTAATTATTTTATGAATCTTTAGCCAAATCATAGTAATATAGGAAGTGACGTCTACAACCGGCCTTCTCTATAAAGGGACTTGAGTGCTAAAAACTACCTGGGGTGTTACTTTTTTTTAAGTGAAAAAATATAAACATGAACATATATTGCTAATGCATGTTTATTTAGAGCGAGATTTTATTTTTCTAATACATTAATTACGTCAGAAAAATTGAAATTTTTTGCAATATCTTTTTCCATGCTTAATATAGCAAGTGCATTTAAGCATTCTACACACTTGCTTGACCACAGATAATTTTTTTTAAAATTTAATTTGCCTAAAAAACGTTCAGTACTTGGTGTAGTAAACGGCAACGTTAAGAAAATTTTTAACTCAACTTTAGAAACTCATTATAATCATTATAAATACATGCCTTGCTATATTGTCTTTCACGTTATTTTTTTGAAACTCTTTCATTCAATTCAAAAATCCTACAGAAAACTAATTTATTGGATTGGGTTTTCATCTTCATCTTTGTTACAAAGCTTTATAAAGTTTTTGAAACATATTTTAAGCTTTTATATCAATCATTAATTTGAAATTATAATTAATATTATTGGTATACTTTTGAATCTATCTTCTATTTGTACAATAACAGTATCATTTACAGTATTAAAAAAATAACGTCGAAATTATTCTATTGGGTTTTCTCTAACTTCCTCATAGCCACGGTAGCTTAGTGGTCAAGGTCGCAACCATGAGACCAGCTTATCGTAAGTTCGAGCCTAGTGCCGCTGAAGAACCACCGTGTAGAGGGGCTGATGCGCTTTAAATCTGTTGGGGTTTAAACGTCCTCCCGTTGGTGTGATGTGGAAGCTAGAAGAAAGAAGTGTCTGCTCAGGTGTCGCCCTCGTCTCTTGACAGTGGTTCAAAATTACGAGGACCGTCACCCACTCCTCGTGTAGCTAAATAGGGCGACGTTAATATTCTCACTCACTCTAACTTCATCTTCTGTTATTTCGGAATATAATCTTTTTGTTTTTCAGGAAAATATTCTTTTTTTTTTACAAATTATATTCTAGCTTTTTGCTTTGTCTAAAAATGCGTTAAATGATGTTCTTAAATTTTTGGACTTAAGTTTCAATTTTACTGAGTAAATCAAAAGCCGAGTCAAAGGCAATTGTTTCTGCTTGAAACAGTTTATTTACAGTTTTAAATTTGATAATATTGCAAACCGTATTATTAAACAAAATGACTGGCATTTCTTGTATTGAATACAATAGACTTTTAGTTTCAGTGCCCCAGTATAATAATTACATCAATAAATTCTTCTAAGATATAACAAGTTCGCGTTCAAACTGTGTATACACTGTTTTAACCGAATCTATTTTAGCTTCCAACGAATGTCACATAATAGTTTAAGAGTAATGTTTAAATGCTTTTGTGTGGAGTTTCCCATCTTATTGAAGATTCAGAACATAAGCAATTTAAGTACATTGGAATATTCTCCCAAAATATTTACAATGTATACTATTGGAACCGACATCAAAAAACTAAAAAAAAAAAAAAAAAAATTAAGAGTGTGCTAGGTAAGGCACATAAATTGCATGAGGTTTAAAGCAATTATTTACACCTTTATATTATTTTATTATTTTACACCTTTATATTTATTTTACCACCTTTTATTTTAGGCCGTGGGTAGCCTAGTGGTTAGAGCAGTGTTCCGCAACCTTTTTATCACTGCGGACCGGTCAACGTTTGATAATTTTACCGCGGCCCGCAGAGGGTGGGACACGTTGATTGTTTATATTTTAGATTATTTTGATTTATAGCAAAATGTATTTAATTGTATTTAATACATAAAGAATATAAGCAATTTAATAAAGAATTTAATTCTATTTAATTATGCCTTCAAAATAAAATACAGTTACACCAAAAAATAAATAAAGTGATTTAACATTTTAACTTACTAGAACGTTAAATCAATGAGAACCCCCTGAGCTTGTTTCTTTGCAATGAGACGGTTCCATCTGGGGGTAATCGGAGACAATGACACCCGAAGTGTGTTGCTTATGTCCAGTTTATTCCGTTGCTTTGTATTGGTTGCTGTACTGCAGAAAACCCCGCTTCACACAGATAGGTCTTTTTTGTGGAAACGACATTCACACGTGCATTCGGCAGCTGTGTATTTGAGGGTTAAGGCGTGGCCGCCCCCGCAACCCCTTTTTGAGGAATCTGATTCCACCGACCGGAGGATGAAACAAGACCCCCCCCCC
>BMAV01000188.1:97172-108047 GCA_019973955.1 Trichonephila inaurata madagascariensis
CCATTTCACCGGCCTCCCCTATACACACACGGACATACGTATTTCCATGTGTGTATACGTAATGTTCTTGCTTGCCAGAAGACCACAAAAGTGTTCGTATACTTGCAGTTTTCTATAAAATTTAATGTTTTCGACTTATAAGAATTAATACATCGAAATTGTAATTTTTTAAATAATATCTGCTACCTGTTCTTATTGATATAACATAATCAATTTTTTTGAAACATAGTGTAACTTTTATCTTGAAAAATGAGTAAACAAAAAACTATTGAGAAATTACACCATAAAAGTGTTCGTACGCTTAAAAAAAAATCTCAACATAGTTTTAATTATTCTAGTTTTTTCATAATTTAGTTCTTAGTAGGACATGTTTTAGTGTCCACACAACTTTTATACATCTTGGTATAGATTTCATCACTTTTTTTTTTTTTTTGCATTGATATCCTTCCATTATTCTGTGATTATTGTTTTTACATCACAGTTTGTTTTTTGTATGTCATGTTTTCTTACTTTGTTGAAGTATTATTATACGCTTCAGCATGGGGGGAGATGAAGGTGTTCTTGTTCCAAATAAATTCTTGGGATTAAGTTCCTCATTTTTTTCTTCTACAAACTATTATACGCCCGTCGGAACCAAAAATGTAAAATTTTCTGCATCCCAGCCAATTTGCTGCCACTGTTGAATTTTCTGAAACTTAATCCCAAGAATCTAGTTGGAACAATGAAGCATGGAGGTGGAGGTGTTCTTGCGTAGAGGTGTAAATCGACTTCAGGATTAGGTAACTTGGTATTTTTTTAAGTATTGTGAATCATGAGCTCTACTTAAAATATTTTTAAGAACAATTTAAAATTATCCTCCCAAAATTTGGATATTGGAGAGAACTTTCTTTTTTTAACAAGATAAGGATACCAAGCGCGATGCTTTTAATAATTACCGCGCCACTGGTGTCTCTATAATTATCCCCAGATTCGGAAAACACCTCCTAAATCCTATGATTTAAGCCCAGTAGAAGATATTTGTTGAGAATTTGAATTTTAAAAATGAAGAGATGACATATAAAAACAAAATGTGAAGTAAAAACAATAATCACAAAATAATGGAGGAACATCGATGCAGAAATTACGAAAAACTCTTGAAATCTATACCAAGAAGTTAAAAAATTGTTATGGACGATAAAAGAAATCCTATTAAGTACTAAATTAAGAAAGAAACACCTATTTAAATCTATGTTGAGATTTTTTTAAGTATACGAAATCTTCTCTCACGTAATTTTTATTGGGCTTTCTTTATTGTTAATTTTTCAAAATAATAATTGTACTATGTTCAAAAAATTGATTATGTTATTCGAATAAGAATAAGCTGCCGATATTATAAAAAAAATTACAATTCTGGTGCTTTAATTTTTATTAGTCAAAAAAATTAAATTTTATAGAACATTGTAAGAGTGCGAACATTTTTGTGGTCCACTGTATATTGTTTTTTCCATGTCAATAATTGAGCTTGAGTAATTTTATTTTGCACATGTATATTTATTCAGTGTTTATATTAGAAATGCATGAAATTGAAACAGTCAGTTGATTAAAAAGAATATTTTAACTCAAAAGTTTATTTTTGACAATATAGGGTGCTTATCATGCATAAGAAAGTCTTGATGAATAGATTAAATTCAATTTTTGACAATATAGGGTGCTTATCTTGCATAAGAAAGTCTTGATGAATAGATTAAATTCAAAAGTTGATTTATTTCAGTCATTATATAAGCTCTCTTAAATTTTACACAAAAAGGAATTTAGAATTATCCATTTATAAACTTTCTATTATAATATATCTAATAAGATATTTTTACATCTTAGCTGTGCTTTATATGTATGTAAAATTCTCAATTTTGACGATTAAAAAAAGATAATTTTTAAAAGGTAAACACATATTGGGATTTTTGAGAATTTTAATTTTATTTACAATGCTTATTCACTTAATTAGATGTTTAATACTGGGATATTTTTTTGCATTTTTTTTTCAAGTGACTCGATTGTTTTTCTATTAGCAGTTATTTTTATTGCTATTCTAAATCACAAACGTTGTTGCCTTTCAGTTAGAATAAAATTAATTGAACACTGAAGAAATATTTTCATAAGCATTAGAAGTACTCAGAATATCCTGCAAAGAATAAGATCAGACTATTATTATTATTATTTACAGAACGAAATTTTAAATTCTAAATTTTTTTTCTTCAATTCGGCGACTTTTTATCCTGAATATATATGAAAAAGTTAAATTTAAAGCAATTATAAATAAAAAAAAGTTTGAGTCAAACATTTGGATTGTTTAATTCACTTATCTGAAACTTAGATAGTTTGCAAAATTCAATTCCATGTTTGATTACAAGAATTTTGAATATTAGATTGCCAATCGTAAGACTCAAATGAAATCTTCTTTAATCTAAAAATGGCGAAAAATACATATTTTTTAATATAAACAGAAATATTTTTTTAAAAAAAATGTTTTAAAATATTCAAAAACATTCTAAATTACTCAGAGGACAATATTAATTTGACTTTTTTTACTATACATAAGAACATTTCATTTTACAAATTTCTGGGTAACCGGAACTTTCTTTTTAATCCATTCTTAAACCTTAAAATACTTTATTTCTTATCTAAAATGACGTGAAACTTTGTTTTAAGCAATCTTCTATTTTGAAACTTCTAAATTACTCTTATTATCCCCCCCCCCCTGTTCGAATTAGTCTATTTTGAAAAGAGAATCTCTAACGTTATAACTTTAATTTGACAAAAGGAACCAAAACAATAGACGATTGTTACCGTACAAAAGCTCATGTCGCGTTTTCTTTTCTTAGAATTATGATTTACGGCTAAAAAATTGGAACATTTGTTACACTTCCAGACAGCAGAATACATATTTTGTGACAACAATCTTTTCTGAATACATGAGTTTAGAGCCGGTCAACCAACGTTGAAATTGAAAAGATATTTGTTCATTCAAACGCATACATAATCATATCAAAACACATCTAACATTCTTGTCTGTCAACAGTTGTTTCAAAACACTGGAAATTAACGATGGAACGAACACAAATCATAAATGCCTCACCAATGAGGTGAAGAGTTTTTTTTTCTTCTTCTTTCTTTCTGAGCTTATTAGAAAGCTTCATTTGGAATGCTTATTCAAACAATGACAAGAACAAATGTTTAAAATCTTCCTTTATAATCGATTGTTTGTTTTCACGCCACTTCGAATTAATGTTTTAAGTAAAGTCAAACATAATGGTATGCAATGAGTACAAGTAATTTAGCAGTTTCTATTGTTTGTGTTCAATGTTTTTGGTAAAAATATTTTTCTGATTTATGATAGAAAGTGTGAATGTGCTAAGTAAATGTAATTATAATTTCAAATGTTTAGTTTTTGTGGGTTTTTGAAACTTCCATTGTTCATTTTTACAGTTAATTATTCCATTATTTTACTAATAAAAATGCATTAGAGATTACAAAAGAGATTACAAATGTAAAAAAGTTGAAACACGTAAAAAGAATTAACAAGCAAAAAATAACCTCCTTAAAAAAAATTTAAATAATTTTTAAAAAATATGAAAACTGAAATTTGGCACAATATATACAAAAAATAGAATTTCACAGAACGATTGTTTTTAGATTTATAAAACATTTGTTTAATTTTTTTTTTTTTTTTTTTGAATTTGTGAGTTTCAGAAATTAAACACAAATAAAACGGAATTAAACTTCTCCTAAAAATAAATTATAAATTTTAAACGTCCTTTACCGGATTTTATAATTCCACTATATTTAAAGTATTAGAATTAGATACTAATTTTTAAGCACAGTTTCATAAAAAATCATTTGCAAAAAATTTGCGTCATTACTATTGATTGATATTAATGCGTTAAATTAGAAAAAAGTCAGTTAAAAAAGTGAAAAAGAATCAAGTTCTTTCGAAATAAAAAGTAAATGATCGGATTTTTTATTTTTATTTTATACATTACATATTTAAATGACATACATTGAGGTAATTTTAAATGAAGTAAAATGCTTACACATTGTATTGGTTTGCTTTCTTAGTCGCACAAAAAACAAATAAAATTTATAGTAAAAAAATCGCTTTCATTTCTAATGAATCGATTTAAAATCAGTAAGTTTTTGAACTTTTCCATTGGTGTAGTATTAAAATAATTTATCCTTGACATAAAGAACACATGGAAGTAATAAAAATCAAAGAATTTATTTCAACAGGATTACAAAAGAAATTTTTTTGCATCTTTTATGGTAAAATATTGACGAACTGAATCAGAATTTGATTCTTTTAAATCGTTTTGGAACTTTAATACAATTTATAATCTGTGTTAATTTTTATGGTATGCAAAAACTATAAATATTATAAAATGTAGCTTCTAAAAATTAAATATTTTGAAAAAATAATGTAATAATAAGAATATTTATGCATTTTATGTTAAAGTTTTTACATTGTTGACAGTTTGTGAACAATTTAAATTACATTATTTTTCAGTTTAAACTTCCGCATGATATTAATTAATAGCATTATAATTTTTCCATACTTTAGTATTCTTATGACTCCATTTTTGAAATAAGAATACTCCTTATGACTCTTTCTATGATTTAGCATTTCAATCTTACTAAAACATTTTGAAACGTAATTCTTGGTTATAATCTAAAAACTCAAATACTCCTTCTTCTTGGTTGTATGTCTAGTACATCTTTTGAATAAGTCATATCTGGTTTTTCGAATTATTTTGTCTTAATTCCCTTATTAAACATATTTCAAAAGAAAATACATCGTGGTAGATATTTTCACAATGAATGGCGCGGAATTTCTGACATGAGATAGTTAACTAAAAAGCTCAAATTAAATTTATCAAGTATCAATTTATAAAGGTAAATTTTCTGTTAAGGAGTAAGCAGGGGAAAGCGTCACTTTCAAACTGAAGCAAAGCATTTTGCTTTCCAAAATGGCGCTCAGAATAGAAAAATTTCGCTTAGAAAATTAAATTAACATTTTAATTAAAACACGTCGTTACTGTTTTTTTTAAAAAAATCTTTCATTATTTATAGATAAGTCAGGAGAACTTATTTGTGATGAAAGGTCATTAAAAATATAACAATTTTTTATGAAAGAGAAATGACTTGTTAAGCCTAACCACGTTTCAACAACGAGAACGTTGAAAGGAATTCTGAATAAGTAACATGAGTAACGCCACGACTCTCTTAGCGAATCAGGTTGCTCAATAACATAATGGAGAAGTGTTTTCCTGTCGCCAAATAACACAGTCTTAGGAATTAGTGATCTTTCTCTTTACAAGAAATCATATTTTAGGAAATAGAAGATAAAAAATAGTAAGAAAATAAGAGTGAAGTAAGTAAATATACACATCCGTAAAAATTGATTTACTATAACGTTATGTTATCCATTTTAATCCTCGTATTATTTTCTTAAACAACGAATGCCTGCGATTTTTATTTTGATGATAGTCTAAAATTAAAATAAGAAATCCGCATTATATTCAATAATTTAAATGAATTTTTTTATGGGAGGTCCGGGAATGTGATAGCCGAACTCGATAAGTTTTAAAATAAAATTATGTTACTTTAAAGATGTTGATTTTTTTTTAAAAAAAAAAGGTGTTAAGAAAAGCTCAAATTTAAAAAATTAAGGTGTGCTTTCAGTATTTCTTTTAATGATTTAGTAACTGAGGAATTAGATATGCTATTCTTTTTTATATATATTTTTTTTTTATTTTTATTTTTATAGGAATAATGAATATTTAAAAAATAAATGATTGATCCTAAGCTTTTCTTAAAACGCATGTAAACCTTCAGCTTACTTATATTTTAAATAATGGAATAATGAATAGTTAAAAAATAAATGATTGACCCTAAGCTTTTCTTAAAACGCATGTAAACCTTCAGCTTACTTATATTTTAAATAATGGAATAATGAATAGTTAAAAAATAAATGATTGACCCTAAGCTTTTCTTAAAACGCATGTAAACCTTCATCTTACTTATATTTTAAATAATGGAATAATGATGATTAAATTTTACACATTAAAAGTTGTAGACTTTTCATAAATATTAACCTAAGCTTAAATTCAAATACCATGGAATTAATTTCTTCATAGCAGCAGTTTTATTTCCATTATTTCATAAATTTTTATAGTTTTGTTGATGTTTAATAAATTCTTTAAATGTTTGAAATTATTTTATTATTCTTTGTTTCTAAAATGCTCAAAGTTAATAATCATTACTTTGGAGAGATTTTCGTATATTAAATGTGAATGACAATCATATTCCTTTAAAAAGATTAAATTAATTCTTAAGATAAACACACACTCTCTCTCTCTTTATGTATGTAATGTAAATATGTATTAATTTTGGGAATTATAATGGAATTAAAATTATATTGGAATATAATTAATTATTATATTGGAATTAATTTGGGAATTATTATTTGGAATTGCAGTCGTGGCAATTGAATATTTTGGATATAAATCAAATCATCCTTTATTTAGGTAATTTTAACATCAGGAGATAGAAATCCTGCCTCCTCTCCTCACAAGTGTCAGAATATGAAGAGGAAGATTTATACCTTTCTATATTCAAAATAAAGAAATACAGGAAATGACGTAATAGAAAAATATAACACGTTCAAGTGAAGAGAGAAATAGTTACTTTTCAAAAATTCCTTAAGTGTCTAAGGGAAAGGTTTCACACACAATCACTCAGAAACTATTTAGAGGTTCTCATTCAAGGAATAGCGAATAAATCTATCAAAATTTTAACCCTTTTAACGAGAAATCACGAATTAAATATAGGTTTTAAACTTTTAATGCGGAATGGAATGAGATGCATTTCAAAATAGTGTCCGCAATTATGATTTAGAAAAAATTCATATAAAAACACACGCCACACATACACGCACACACACACGCTCACACACATTCATGATTAAAATGAGTGTAAGAATAAAGTTAACTCTAGCATTAATATATAAGGTCATATTAATTACAAACTGTATATTTTTTATGATTAATCTTTAAGAATCAACTAGAGCTTTTGCTCCCTTACCGTAATCTCCAAATACGCGATCAGTTTCCATCTTCGTAACTTGAATTCAAGTTAGTATATTGACTAAAAATAAAATATTACACAAACCTTTTGTTATTTCTTCTAGAAAAATAATGTTGCTGTAATATAAAATATGTATGTAAATTACAAGCGGAAATAAGTTTCTTATTTCAATAAAGGAAAAAGCCTCGTTAAAGTTGAGAAATGCATTTAAGTTATAGAAGGAAGCTGTTTTTTTACCTAAAAAGGGTAAAAAATAAATAAGGTTTAATTTTCAGTCAGACGCACAACATGTATGCAAAGTATGTCTAAAATGCATTAATCTTCAACGTGTGACAGGAAGAGGAGAAATATATTATACTATCACAAATACTAGCATTCTTTTTTTTTTTTTTTCTTTTTTTTTACTTTATTTGATTATGATTAAAGGAACTCATTTCAAATATGAAAACCTGCTTTAATATTCAGCATTGTTGAAAAATACAATAAAGATTGTGAGCTGTCAACATCTCAGGAAACATTTAAAGGAAGGACAAGTGCTTGAGAATTTAAAAGATGTGTTTAAATTTTTCTTTCTTTCTAGGATAATCTTTTTTTTGTGTGTATATATTAGTAATTTATAAATAATTTTTTGAATTTTTAAAAAAAAAATGCGTTCGTTTGTAAGCATTTTTCTTAATCAACAGGAACAGTTGTTGACAGACTTTAATTTAAATTGCTGTCAGATAGCACTTACAGCATTTAAGCCGATATTTTTTTCGACAAACTCTTTTTCAGTGTACTACACGAAAAATTTAAGTTTGTTTCCATATAGAAAACCGTATAATTCCCCGCAATGGTTTTTGTTGAAATCAGGGTTGGCTCAAATATCCCCTGTTTATAATCTCGAGATTTAAATTACTGTCTTAGAACTTATAAAAAGTTGATATTCGATATTCAAGAACAATTTTAAAATTATACTGATTTTATTATTTTATATAAAATATTTTATTACAGCAAGTTGTGATTTATCGAATATAAAATACCATGAATTATCATTGTCACTTTTAAACGCAAAAAAAAAAAAAAAAAATTAAAAAAAAAAAAAAAGAATCTATAGTTTTCTTATTTCAGAATAAAATACTTAATTATGAACTGAATACGGTTTGTTTAGTAAGTACTATCAGTATTTCGGTGTGGAATAATATTTTTCTTTTTTTTTCTCAATAAGTTTTTGTGAAAATATCGTAATAAGTAATTTCTAATAGAGAAATCTGAAAAGAATAGATAGTAATTTTTTAATTACATCTCACATAAATTAAAATTAAATCTACAAATTGAAAGTACTACAGCTTTTTATTTGTTGAAGATATAAATATCCAAGACCTGCTGTATTTTAAATGATTTGCTTGAGTCATTCGAATTTATAAAAAAGGAGTTAAAGTTCATGGAGCTATAAGATTTGATTTGATAAAAATAAAAAATTAATAAAATTACTCTAAATAAATGCATATAAATATATCCACTAAAACTATGTTATTTTAAAAAAAACCGGATTGATTTTTTAAAAAAAGTTATGTGTGTCACTACAATTAAAGTATAGTTTAAAAGCAATCCTTCATACAATTTAAAGAATTATGCAATTCCTCTCATTAAATACTATAATTAATATATTATTGGAAACAATTAGCCCATTTTAACTATTTGTTAAGGCATTCTCCGAATACTAACTATGTGAGTTTTTCTTAATCCATGAAAAAATTTAATTATTTTAAACGAATATTTTTGTCCCAAGTTGAATTCATTGATTAAAAAGATCAACATTGAGGCTTGCTATTGACTGACAAGTTGAATTCATGGTATTTTGTTCTTGAATATTTCTTACCATTTTTATAATTTTGGAAATTTATTATAGATTCAATGGTTATAAAATTATTTTAAGTTTGAATTTAGTAATGAAATATTAAGTTTGTGTGCTCTAAATTTACCAATTAAAAACTTCCTTGTTTCTGATTAAAACTAGTTCTACGTCATTTTTTGACTCCATTATTTCTGTGTTAGTTATTAAAATAAATATATAAATTCGATACATCGATATATATATATATATATATATATATATATATATATATATATATATACCGATATTGCAATTTTTTGGTGTGTCGGCCTATTTATTTTGAACAGCTTTGATGTTGCTGCTGCCATCTATGAGAAGTGAAAAGAAATAGTCCACATAAGTTTTATCATCTAGTAGTGCTGTCATCTAGTGTTAGTAAAACTGACTATTAGCTTTGGAAATACTTTGGTTGTGATAAATTCTCAGTTTTTTTCACCGTGATTATATAATTAAGAAATATTAATAATCTGATTATTTGATTTTCTTCAAAATAGTGCACATGTTATAATGTTGAATTCACCACAAAAGATAATAATGGTATTTATCAATTCAATTACATCCAAACTTGCTTAATTTAAGAGTTCCAACAAGAACTGACTTAAATTTTATTAAAATTTTTAGAACACTTTTTTTTTGTAGTAAACAAGGTTCATATTTTAATATTAATTACTTATTACTAATATTGATGCACAAAACATATGATGAATCATATTATTTTGAAAGGTTTTTCATTAAAGGTTTTTTTTTTGAGATAAGCATGCAATTTACTTTAGAGAAAAAGAGCTGACATGCCATTCCAAGTATTAAACAATCAAATCAACAAAAGTCAGAAAATACAAATACAGTACTTAAATTCAGGGTATAGGGTTTTTATTATTTTAAGAAATCAACCGTGAATAAAATAATTTAAATAATAAAAAAAAAACAATAATATACACTTGCAAAAGTATCTTCCTCTTTTTCAAAATTTAGCATGCACAATTCTTTTTCCCCCTTGAAAAAACATATCATCAGATAAATATTTTTTCAAAAAACTAATTTTGAAATATTATTAATTTTTTGATTTTAAAGACCGAGCCGAACAACTATATAATCTATTTATACGTGGTAATATAGAAGATGCAGGGTTATATTGAGTAATGTTTCTATGCAAGACAAATTTAGTTTCTAATTAATATCTCTTCAACTTTATTTATAACTGATTAAATTGTTATTTTGTAGCTCAGTTAGATAACTAAGAACATACATTGCGTACTTTTAAATAACTTTAATTTTTAATGTAATTGTAAGTGATTAAATAAGAAATAAAATTATATTTAAATTTAACAAGGGATTCTCATTGAAAAAAGGCCGTCTACTTACAACTTGAATATGACAACTTTATATAAATACAACTTTTCTGACGTCTACTCATAAAGGCAACTTGAATAATTATCAGAATGGAATGTGAACTGTTGAAAAAGAGGTGTAAAGATTTTGGGTTCCTCTTTGTTCCTTTGCACCTTAGTATGTTACTATACGTTTTTAACCTATTCGTTATAAGCACAACATTGTCAATCCTCTTGGTTATTATACATATCTTACTTCATTTTACGCTCTCAAAGATATACAGATAGTTAAGACCAGTAGCACACACAGGAATTTTTCAAGGGGGGGTCCGGGATTGAAAGTTCACCATTCTTGTATCATGCTATTTTTGATTTTGTCGATTTTCAGGAACAAAACACAGTAAAAAACTAATTATTGAATTAATAATTAGCATTAATTAATAAAATTAATCATTAATAACAAATATTTAATTAAATTTTTCGTATTATATACTTTAAATTATAACCAATCGGAAAAAAATCAAGGGCTTTGGGGGGGGGGGGGGGGGGGGGGGG
>BMAV01000188.1:108057-127475 GCA_019973955.1 Trichonephila inaurata madagascariensis
TTTTTAAAATAATAAAATGCATTAGTTGGTGTGTCATTACATTATTTAATTTAATCTTCTGTTTTCTACAAGTCAAATATGTATGTAATTATTTTTCTTTACTACCCTTAATAAAAAAATTTTCTTTTTACACAATGTGGATATTTCATTCTTTTTTAAGTAATTAGTGTAATCACATATAATTAAAAATTAATTTTAATATAGGTTTTTTACATTTACCGTAGTAAATTTGCTGTTCAAAGGTTATTGATGCTATAATGATAGTAAAAACTAAGGATGCATTTGTTTGTCAAATAGCTGTTTAAAATATTAATTTTTTTTAAATGAAACACTTAAAAAATTCACTAGGAGGTTCTTCTGTACAGAATTCGTATTTCAATGAACAGAAATATTAACTGCATTAATAAAATTCTTTTTTTCTTTTGTATGGAATTCTAAACAAGAATATTGTAATCATTACGCAAAGGATTTCATTCGAAGGATTAATATGAACATTGTGAAGGGAATAATACTATCAATATTTAATCACTTTTAAAATCTGAAGTTAATTATAATTTAAATAAAATTTTACACACACACACACTACTCACATAAAACTTTATACACCATGCGTATTAATGATTGATCCAAATAAATTAATGCCATTTAATATTACAGATCTTTAGAACGTAAAAACTCAACATAGACATCTTTGTGGCAAGGAGACAGTCCCTAATGTATTTTAAAAACAAACGAAGAAACAAAATAATAGATTAACTTTTAAAAAGAACAGGCGCATCATTTCAAAACAACACAAAACGTTGAAAACAAGTCTAAAATAGATTATAATTGACAAATAACTTAAATTAGAGATTGTTCTTCACGTTAGCGTTCATTTTGTGTGTTCATTCTTGTAGAAATTAACTGTTGAATGAAGTACAAAACTAACTGATCCTGAGCAAACTAAAATAGATATCTTTATTGCCCGAAATATTTCTATTCGGAAAATAGCTCGTAGAAACAACCGTAGTAACCTAGAGGTTAGAAACATCAAAAATCCTGTATTATAAAATATTGAGAAAAGTTCTGGTTATCCAAATTTCTATTTTAATCTCGATCGAAGACAAATTCGAAGAGTACCATCTAACTCTACGCTGACGTCATGCTAAATTCTGACTGGAATGGATGTTATTGGTTATCTAAGAACTATGCAAAAGTCTCTTCAGAAGGAACCAAGGCCAACTCATAAGAAAGTAGATAGAAAACTGTTAAAAATTCCACTACAAGAGAAATATGATTATCTTTTTAGAAAACCATATTCAGTAGATGGAAAAGTGGATGCATATAATATTTAAGGTATCCAACTACTTTCTGAACCATGATTTTAAAAAAGTGCATAAATGTATAATTTTCATGATATTTAGTGTCACTTAGATTAGAATACATGTATAAAATTGTTCTAAGGACATTATGACCAAAAACAATTATTTAAATACAATTTTTTGGCAAAAAATTAACTTAGAATAATCTTTTTTCCAACTGTTCTCCTTTTGTAAAAAATGCTTCTATTGTATTAATATTTTGCCTGTATATAGCTCAGACCTCTGTACAGAGGCTCAACTATGAGTTTTGAAAAATTCACATTATTTTTAGAGTTACAACCCATTGAAATAATTATCGGCGTATTTTCTTAAAATTTCTCCCTTGTGTTTTCGCAAAACATGGATAAACCGACTTCCGAGATATGCATTTCAAAAATTCTAGTTGAACCTCTATACAGAGGTCTGAGCTATATACAGGCAAAATATTAATACAATAGAAGCATTTTTTACAAAAGGAGAACATTTGGGAAAAAGGTTATTCTAAGTTAATTTTTTATTAAAATATTGTACTTAAATAATTTTTTATTGTAATACTATTCTTAACCCAATTTTATATACATTGTCTAATCTAAGTGACGCTAAATATCATAAATATTACCCATTTACACGCTTTTGCAAAATCACGGTTCCGAACGTAGTCGGATACCTTAATAAGGAGATAGAAGGTTCTAATTGGATAACCTTGACTAATCCTGTCAAGGTAATATCAAGGAAGGGGAAGTTTTATGATGTGAGTATGCACTGGATATCAAGCTAAAAGAAAAAAAAATATTGGTAAGAAAAGGAACTTTTTTTTCAATAAGATATAATACCATTGTAAATGAAGCCAAAGTCGCCAAGATTCGGTTTGCAGCAAATAATATGAACTTACTCAAATGACCATCCTTATATCTTGATATAAATATTGTTGAAGATGTTTGAGGGTGTGCTAATAAGAGACAAACATATACAATGACGTCTAAAAACATCTTGAGGCCATTGACCCTTACACAAAATTAGACTCCATCTGCGATCCTTTTAAGTAGATAATATATATATATATATATATAGCATCCGTTATTAAATACTCGTACAAAAGGTAACCCATCCCAAATAAATGTGTGCAGGACTCACAATCGTGCAGAACTAGGCACAAACCGACTTGACCAACTGCCACTTCTCGACTAAATAAGTAATGAGGGTGTATGGTTGTAGGCCCAGGCTAAGGTACGGTCATAACTCCGTCTTACCACTGTTTTGCCATTTGGCATAAAGTTCAAATGTCACAGTTGTTTTGGGAATATGTCCGGAAATAAAATTTGACGATTAAAATTATTCTCATCAGGATGCTATTGCGGTCGAGTTGGGAACGAGACGAGGCTCTGGGCCCTGGCCCAGTTGGCCCATGCTTGAAGACGTCCCTGGACATATGAGCATGGTCTATTATAGTCAAATGTGAATGAGCTTAAAAAGTGCCATCATCCACAACTGGGAAAATATACTTCAAAGTTTTATTTAAAATTTGTATAAGAACTTGTGAGGCACCGGCCCGTGGGTGCCCCTGTTCTCCACTATCTACGCGACCTATTTCTCTAGGAAGGAACGAAGAATCACTCAAATTGTTCATCTTAATATCTGTTTATTAAGATCTTAACTTAATCACAATACACAATAATAATAATAATTAAAGTAAGCAGATCTGGGATGAGAAGAAACAACTCGTATTACCAAATAATCACGTAATTAACCACTATATATCTAACTTTACAGATTAATTCTAATCTCACTAATACACGCACTTTTCTTAGAGCTTAATAAAAGTCGCTTACCGCTATATCCTAGGTAAAAATCTACTTTCTTTGTCCTAACTGACAAGGCTTTAATCCGGCTCTAATCCTTGTAGTTTCGGATCCACCTTTAGCTTGGATATACAGATACGGGTAGGTTAATTCTCTGACTTGGTATTCTTCTAAACGCTATCTTAATCACGTCCACACTTAGACGTAGACCTCACATAGACACCGCGCGAACGCTAAACTTCTATTATATATAGGATTCCTAATTTGCATAATCACGTTCTTCTCGAGTTGGTTGGAAAGAATTGCCATTCTAGCCCAAAGAACCCCAAGAGGACTGTTAAAAGAAAACGCGATGAAAGCCCCGTCACAAACTAACCAAAGAGAAGGACAAAAATCCTGAAATTTGAGTGAGTGTTTATTAACCTCAAACTCTGAAGCAACGCGAAGGCTGTTGATAACGAATCTCGTAACTTTAAACCACGATCAAATGACGAGGACAACACCTGAGCTGTAACCCCAGCTTATCTAACTTTCCCATCACACAGATCTGAGGACTTTGAACCATGACAGATTTAGTGTATATTAACCCTTCGACACAGTGGGCTTTCAGTGACTTCAAAACTTAAACCCGAGAATCGCCTAGGTCGGCCACAAGTTCGGGGCCTTGACCACTGTGCTGCCACAGCCACCCTGAAGTTTGATAGCAGTTTTAATAAACATTAATTTAGTTTTGATACATGTGTAAGAGAGAAAAACTGAGAATTGTTATAAATTGATTAATGTATAATTAGTTGACTAATATTTGCATCTACCAATTTTTCATTTTCTTAATTTTAATATTTCATTAAATTTTGGTATTTTGAGGAAAAATCTTTTTATTTTTTATTAATCTTTACACTACAGAAACTTAAAATACCTTTTTTTATTCAGAAACAATAATGTAAGTTTAAAATTCTTTTTGCATCCATAATTCTTTCGTTGGTTGTAATTATACTTATATCTTACGATCTGTTGATTTTAATTACTTTTTAATAATTTGCGAGAATTTGTTATTTAAATAAACCGGGCAATATTTATAAATGACGTAATAGTTGATTCTTATGGCATTTAATGTAAAAAAAAAATTGATTTCCCAATTCGTAAAATTAAAGAGTAAAATTAAACAAGTATAAATAAAAACCTCACAAAAATTTATTTTTTATTGGTTCTAGATCTGTTATTATCTATTATTAGGGCTTTATAATAAAAAGGGAAAAAATGAAAAAAAAATTTTTTAAAATTAAAATTTTTTATTATTTTTGCAATAATTTATTTGATTTGGAGTCTGAAACCTCGAATCTACCTTTTTAAAAATGTTTAATACAAAACTAAGAAAAATGATACATAAATGTATAATAAATTAGTTTGAAAATGTCAATATTGAAAATGCATTCCTCTTATTACTGAAAAGGTTCATTAAGTACACATTTAACTTGAATATGCAGTAGAACCTGTTTTTGTGTGAGGTTCTTTTTTTATGCGATTCTACTTTTGTACGATTTTTTTTATGCGGTTTATAAATTGCAACGGCTTTGGTGAACCTGTAATGTTTTCTATCAGTGTACATATATACACTTCAAGACGCCCTATTCATTGTCTCTCGACATTGTTAAACAGTCTCTCGACAATGCAAGTTCAATTGCTTTTTTTCAACACACTTGATTGAAGACGAAGCTTTCAATGACGGTGACATAATCAATAATTTGATAGATTATGAAGACGGACAAGAAGAAACGGATTCTTTGAGAGTGGATAAAATATTTGCAGGTATCCAGTTTTTCAACAAATCGGAAAAGCATTTTCTTAAAATAGATACCAATTCCGAAAGGAGTTTGAAATTTCAAAAAGAGTTTAGATCATGCATATCTGGTTATCGTGACGTTCACAAGCAACTGACCAACTGACCGTCGTTACAAAAACTTATCACTTAATTTATGATGCCAAAAAATAAATCAATTGAAATTGTATTTTCAAGTGACGAAAGCGGTTTTTTGAACTAATTCACCACAGGAGGATACTAGCTTTGGATTACGACGAGTAGTAGTGAATTATGTAAGTGCATTTTGAAAATTTCTCTATATATGCAATGAAAAATTAAATGTTTTAAAAATGTTTCCATGTGTAAAATTTAATTATTTGTTTTGTTTGGAAGTACTTTCTCATAAATTTCTTAAATAATTGACATATTTATTTAAGTACGACTTTTTTTATGCGGTCCCTCTTCGCCGCATAAAAAAAAAATTCTGTCGTATGTCGACAAAATTGTTAGTTATATCTGTAAGTTTTTATGAAATATTTTCATATATTTTTTGTGACGTTTATTTTTATGCGGTCCCTATCTACCGCACAAAAGCAGGTTTTACTGTAGTAGATAGAAGGCCGCTTTTCATATAAAACGATTTATCATCAAATATTAAACTTATGGTTTTAAAGAAACAAAATTCGTTTTAATATATTTAAATATTTTGTGAAAAATGCCTGTTTCTAAGACATTAAAATTTAAAAATGACACATTTTTTTAAAAATTTTTTTGAAACAGTATGCGAGAATGTTATCTATAACACAGTGTTTCTCAAACTATGAGGCGCGTCCCCTAGGGGGCGTGATAACTGTGCGGAGGAGGGAGGCTGAGCATATTAAAAAGTCGAAAACAAAAGATTTTTAAGAAAATATTAATTTACTGTGAAAGTAAGCAAACAAAATACACCCTGACATAATAAAAAATAAAATATACATGTACACTGATATAATTCACTTATAAATGTATCAGTACTGCCCAATGTATTTTATAAATTATTTAACAATACTCAGTTAAGAACAACATTAATAATTACCAATGACCCCCATGAACTTGTCGTATACGAAATTATATAAATAAATTAACACAAATCTTGATAATTTGTAAGGTTTATAATAAATACCTTAGCTGCCGATTAAAAGTTACTTGGTTCGCTCTGACAATGCCACCGTTTTCCACGTAGGCGCTCGTATGTGATGTATTACGGGGGGAATCCTCTTATATAAGTAGATTCTTCGCAAACACTGTCAAGCTTTTTTCATTGCATTCCCAAACCTTCGGAATAATTTTATGGATAACAGTGCGCAGAAAAAGTCGTACTATGTGGAAAGACGTACATTTACATCCTAGCAATTAAACCTCTCGCTTTGGCTGAGCGAGATGTTTATATACGCTGGTGAAACTTAAAAGTCGTATTGCAGGTTTAACGTCAAAGAATAGTATTATTGAATTAAATACATTGTTATTTTATGGAGGAGGGGGGGGGCGTTGAAAATTATGATTGATTATTGGGTTGCAAATATTGAAAAACTTTGAGAGGCAATGATATAACATAAGTTATCAATGTTCGAGATGGATAAATATCAATATGAGAGATGGCTTCTTAAACGCTTTACCGTGGACACATGCCAAAGAAGGTAATTTTTGCTTTCAGCATAAGTAATTAAGAGAAAACATCATGCTCTATTCTGATCAGCTTACGTTACGAGAGAAGCAATTCAAATTAAGAACAGTTCCGCATTATATCGTACTTCTTATACATTTCAGTTAATGACAAATTTTCAATTCTCTTTGATACATAATCGATTATTAACAGCTGCACAGTCCCATATGCATTCATAACGCTTAGATACATTATGTAAAACAAAGTAAGAGAATTCATAATGAATTCTCTAAAGAAAAAGCTGATTATAGCATTCATTGTTCGCCTTATCGAGTTGTAATTGATAGGTTTTGTTAATAATCAATGTATTCATCCATTCAGGTCGATTTTGAATCGTGAGAAAGTGTTTAAAAGTTGTACATATTTAATCGAACAAAGTGGGTCGTTGTAACCTAAAAATTAGTATTCATTTTGGCCGTTATTTAGATTAGAATTTCGCCGATGATGGAAACTTATTGCCAAGCATTTGTATTGTGCTTTATACTTTTGCTTTAAGTAAAGATTTGGCTGACTTAATTATTTAGATTTTTTTCTCCTGTTATGGAACGATATATATGTATTTGATGTACTCGTATATTATCAGTCCTGAAAGTATATCTGATTTTTAAAAAATGATATTGAAACTTCACTGGACAAAGGAATTTGCAGTCTGAAATTCATATTTTTGATATTTAGATATGTTATAAGTAATCATAGTCTGACCTCACTTTTACGAACTTCTATTTTGCGAACTTTTTCCTGGAACCAAGGACAGAAGAATATTAAAAGATGAATCTCTATTTGACGAATTTTTTTTTCGGGATTTAGTGAATTCGTTAAATAAAGGTTTTATTCCCACTGTATTTAATAAAATACTTTCTCTCTAATTTATCTTTTTATTAAATCTATAAATACTTTTACAAATGTTTTTGGCAAATTATAAAAAACTGTTTTTTAGACATGAAATTTTAAAAGAATTTGCATGTTTTTGTTCATTTTCTTAAATCTCGAATATTTTGCCCCGAATAAACATAGGTATAATATACAACTTCTGACAATAAAGTTTGGGGAATAGTCCTGTACCACTAATGTACAAAAAAAATATACTCTCTTTCGAAATAATCACTTCCCATAACTATACACCATTGAGATCTACTATACATGTCATGAAAACTTTGTAAGAAGTCTTCTTTTGGGATGCAGTTCAAAAGCCACGTCACGTTTCGTTGGATGTTAGGAATATCGTCAATATCGATAGCAAGTTTTTCTCATCCCTAAATTCTGGGTAAAGATTTGTCGCACGGATTCACGGTTAATCTGCAGTTTATCAGCTATCATGCGCAAAGTTAATTGACGTTCTTTAGAGACTAATTTCCTCGCTTTCTCAAAGTATTTTTCACTGGCGGAGGTCACTTGTCTTCCGCGACGGGGGTTGTCAGAAACACTTTCCCTGCTTTTCCACTCGTACACACACTTCATGGACAGTACTTGATCTTCATAAACACGTACCAGCATCGCATAAGTTTCCTTTGGTGTCTTGCCAAGCTTAAAACAAAACTTTAAATTGATCTTTTGTTCGTTTATTTTCCTCTTCTCGGTCACGAACCAAGATACTAAACAAGTACTTTGTAAAACAAGTCTTACATGGAACACAAATGAGTCTCAACTGTGAACAGCGGAGGGGGCACCTGCTGCTACGCATGTGTTGAATTTTGTTTCGCTAGTATTGCCAGATCAGTTGTTCTGACTGCGTTCACAGAACTTTATTGTTAGAGGTTGTATGTATTAAAAACTCACATTTATGTTGTGAAAGTGCCCCCCTAGGGTGACCTTCTCTTTGATTATCCGCGTGAGCTAGAGGTGTAGGATTTTCAAAAGGAACAGACATGTCTATATTCTTAATATGTCTTTATTAAGAATTTAAACTTAAACTCTTAACAGATTAGGTAATAATTATATATGTGAGAATCTACGATGAACAAACACACAATACAAGTAATACCGAAAGAAGTAACTTGGACCACTATCAATATCTAACCCGCCTAAACTCAATTCCAATAATAACGCAAGTCCTAATATTAAATAGTCAATCCTACCTTAATCCAATCGTAGCTCCGATACTAGGAAGTGGCGTCTTTACGCGAGTGCAATGGTATGAACCTTGGCCTAATGGCTTTATCTTCGGAATAACCTCTGTTGGCCGTCCTTTCACAATTGTATCAATCTCTCACATAACATTCCTCAAATTGCCATTTCACTTACTGAAACTTCTGTTATTAAAAATTTATCTAATTTGCATTTTATCTTCACGCTTCACTTCTTGGGTTTTGGTTGGAAAAGAGTTGCCATTAATCTTGGCCCCAAAAGTACCCAAAGGACATGTTAAAGAAAAGACGCGTGAGCCCGTCACAATGTCTACATTTTTTTAAAGGAATAGTGGGGTTCGTATAGTTTTATTCGCTTTATGTGCTTGCTTTGATAAGTACTTTTTAACTAGCATCTGGTGTATTACGTAATATTTAATTTATCATAACATTTGATTAAAAATTAACAACATTGAATTTAAAAGATACTTCAGTAAGGAAGCTGCTAATGGGGCCGTGATAACTTAATGGTTATGCCCATGGATTTACAGTCGACAAGTTATGAGATAGAGCCTAATGTCAATGAAGATTCACCGTGTTGAGGGACTGATGTGCGTTGTATTTGACAAGTCTCAATATCCTCCTGTTAGCACAGAGTAGAAACTCGGTGAGAGGGTGCCAGCTCAGGTGTCGTCCGCGTCACTAGACCATGGTTCAAAATTATGTGGTCCGTCACCAATAGCTGTCGTTTTGCTTTATAGAACGATGTTAATAAACATAACTGCTATTATTTTTCTTGATTTAAAACAAAAATTAACCGATATTTTATTTAATTTAAATTAATATTTTCACAGTTGTGAATGAAAACCAAGGTGGAGGATATGGTGACGAAGTTTTTTTCAGAAATAAGCTTGTGTCTGTGTTACGATTGGTCTGATTAAACTGAAAAGTCTAAAGATAATTAACTTATTTAAGTAGAAAAAACTTCCGGGGATTATAGAAACCTAAGCGTAAAAATGAGTAATAATTTTATTAAATTTCTAAGACATTTATAATCAAGTTTATGTGGAGCACACAAAAATTTTTCCTAAGAGGGGAGGGGGTCAAAAATCTATACCATTCTCATATCATATCTCAATACGCCGCCAAACATATTCTTTTGATTTTGGGAACAAAATACAGTAAGTAATAAATTATTGCACTAATATAATTAGCATTAATTTATAAATTTTTTTTTAATAACAAATAATTAAATTTTATGTTCTATATACATAAAATTAGTATCAATAAAAAAAATCAACTGCTTGGGGAAGGGGGGGGGCGGCGGACAAGTGGACCCTTCCCTTGTGGGTACCACTCTCTCTGTTACAATATAAATAATAAATTTACATGATTTATAGATACCATGAAAATATATATGATAAATATTGGTCACATTGAAAAGTAGTTGAATGAAGTACTATTGATTTTATAAATGCCTCTGATTTCGCAGCAAGTTAATTCTGTTTCATGAAAACACTAATTGCTAGCTTTTTGTAAGGCAATATACAACATTTCAATACAATTTGACAACTCTTAGCATGGGGAAATACAAATTTCGTCTCAGAACATTCTGGTACATTGGTGACAATTGATGGATTCAAACAAAGTTTGATTAAATTTAAACCATACATGATAGAATCTACTATATTTTCAGATTTGATTTCTATGAGAGATTTTACGAGATTTTTGACTGCTAAAAATGATTCGTGTCTTTCATCCACTTACGATTTCCCTTCACTCACACATTCTGGAAATGCGACCGTCACTAAATGAAATTCAATCTGACGTTAATTACGGTGAACCTCCCTAAAACCATTGGCCTTTCCACCATACGCAACTTCAGCGTGTCAATTACCTAACGGCTGTTTGATGTTCCAGTTTTGAGAGCAAAACAAGAGCAAACACGCTTGGGACACCGAACCTACTCGTGGTCCTGAAAGGGCGGTGTTGCTTGTGACCTCGTTCATTTGACTTTCTACCACAATCTGCTTCCTGGAAGTTCACGGATGATGCCTTCCAGCGCCAATTCATTGGCATCCTATTCCCATTAGCGAGACGCGATGGCGAAAAACAATATTCACGCCAATCATTACTTTTATGGAATTATTCGCGATTGTGAACCAGACAGAGATTATGTGCAGTACGGGCCTTGAAATGGGTGAGCATTGGAGAAAAGGACTCATAGATTATTTTGATGAATAGAAGTAGGTTCGATGAAAGTCTGGTGTCATAAAGTAAACCAAAAAAAAAAAGAAAGGAAATTAAAACCTAACATTGAGGCTCTCATTAATCCACCATTTTGAACATAAAACGTTGATCGGATTAAATAGAGAGAGAAGAGGGGAGAAAAGTAGAGAGTGTTCTAAAAAGTTCCCTTTTTACACCGGTTTTAGAAAACAATTCCAAATGTTTCTTTTTTTTAATCTGAAATTCCACAATCAAGCAAATTAGTGATTTAGATATATAAAACCTTTTGAAAATGGATGAAGAAATATATGCAGATATAAAAATCTTGTTTTATTTATTTTGACGTTCATACGTTCATTTTATTTCGTTTTTCCCACAGCTTATAATTTAATACATTTATCCAGATTTGAGAAAGTAATTATGGCCGCTGTAGCCGAGTAGTCAAGGTATCGGATCGTGGCTGGCCTTGTCACGAGTTCGAGCCCAGTACCACTAAAGACCCGCCGTGTAGGGCAGCTATGCACGTTAAATTTGTCGAGAGCTCAAACGTCCTCCCGTTGGTGTGGTAGTTAGGAGAGGGGGGTGCTAGCTCACAGGTGTCGTCCACGTCCCTTGACCATGGTTAAAATTACGTGGTCCGTCGCCGAAAGTCCCTGTGTAGCTGAACAGTGCGACGTTAATATTCACTCACTCACTTGAGAAAGTAATTAAAAATTTCATGGGATTAATTTTATGTTCTCGAATTCTAAACAGATAGATTTTAAGACAATTAATTTCATTGACATAGAAGAAGATATCTTTGAAAAATGATCCAAAATTTAAGTTATCTGTTTTAAGAAATCATCGACCCCCCCCCCCCCCCCGACATGTTGTATAAGTTTAGTAGTCGTTTTTGAATAAGGGTGCTTACTTATTTTCCTATTTACACTATAAAGAAGACATAAGAGTTCTTAGAGTCTTTCACTGAACAAGATAATTTTTCCTAACAGAAATCTAAAACGAAACTCCCCTCCCATTTTCTCTCTTCTCCTCTTATAACAAATTACCTTTTCTTTTACAGAAGTCTTTAAGAAATTTCCTTTCCAATATGCATGTGCAAATACACAAAGGATAAAATTACGAAAGAGTTACATACTTATTTTGAAATAAAATGAGTTTAGTAAAAATGTATGATACACACACACTAGTTGATATGCTTTTTTACTTTATATAAGAAATCCTAGTACTTAGTTGATATTTAGAGTCTTAAATCATAATAATACATAAACACATCTTAAATAATTTTGCTTGAAATTTTCTAATGTATAGTATCTGTCAAATAAAATTTTATTTCCTTAGGCCATGTAAGCATGAAACCTATTTATTTAGCTAGAATAAAGTATATTAAACTACAATATAATGTTTTTAATATATCTTGATATCTTCTTTGTGACATAAATAAAATATAAATAATATATTATAATTTATGGAACATGCATTTATAAGTGAGAAAAATCTGAGTTTTAATACATTGTTACATGCAAAAAAAAAGATGAATTACTTTATTTACCCAAGATCATACACTCAAAAGTGTTTCTGTGTGCATTTTTAAAGGCATTTTAGCTCTTGGTTAAGAGTTATCTAATCTCGGGACTAGTTGACAAGACATTCATAATTTCAAGCGATTCTCAGAGAACGAAGAAGATACTAGAGTTGGTAATAATACTACAAGAATTATGTTACGGGTTGCATATGTTGAAAAAATTAATACAATCAAATTATTTTTGTGGCTTGAGGTTCAAAATAAAAAAAAAAGAACGATACATATTATGCGATTAGTGGCTTGACTAGTTGCAGCTCTGTTCAAAGGTAGCTCTATTACAAAATGTGTAAAAATTTTATTTTATGCGTTGCAAAACGCAGTTTTAAACTATTTAAGAAGTATTTTTTTAAATGGATTTTAAATCAGAACGATGTTCTTTCTTTTAAAAAAAAGTATTGAGTTCACTTTCGCCATTTATCATATTCACTTTCATCCGGATCTATATATCTAGTGATTTCTTGCTAGTTCACTAGTCTTTCTTTCCTTCGTTGCTGCAAATTTCTTTCAAATAAATCACACTTTCCCTTGACAAATTACAATTGTTCCCGTTCTTCGAAATTTAGTTTCTACATGACATATTAACTACTGTTTTTAATATTCCATGAACTTTTTTGCTCATAAAAGTCATAATATCTACTTTATCGAATTCGTCCTTTATTAAACCGAAATTAAAGGTAACGCACTTGTACCCTATTTCAAAATTTAAAACCATTTTATTTAAGATATTTATAACTGAAATTATACATGCGACTCAAATGTAATGAATAATTTATTTACATTTAATAAATTTCAATATTATTTTATTATATAAGAATTTATTTTATATATTCATACAAAGTAATATTATTATTATCTATATGCATAGTTATATTATTATTTTATCATACCCAAATGGGATTAGTTCTATAAATATATTGAATTTTATTTTTACTGTTTTGTGGTCATCCCAAGTGATATAGGGCTAATTTTCAATAGGATTCTGTTTTTCTAATGTGTCGAAAATTTCTGCTGACGGGAAAGGTTGGATCCACAAAGCAATACTTAATCCTATTTCACTGTCCTAAATCAGGGATAGCTGTAGAAATCATAATAGTTCTTCATTTTAGTCCAATGACTCTCTTTCGGTCTTTACAAAAATTATAATAGCTCATTACCTCAGATTTTTGTAAATTCTGTTATTATCCAATCTTAGTAGGATATTCTTTTTTTGTACCATTTATTTTATTCATATTATATATATAGAACTAATCCCATTTGGATATGATAAAATAATAATGTTATATTACTATGTATATAGATAATAATAATATTACTTTGTATGAATATATAAAATAAATTCTTATATATGTCTTATTATCTTTCTCTCTCTCTCTCTATATATATACATGCATAGACAGATAGAATTTTAATCTGACTTCTGTTTAGTTATTATAGAACTATATTAAAATAATCTTATATCAATATATATTCTACAAAAAAAATGGACTGTTTTCCCTAAAGGAGCTATTTAAGAAACATATATCGATATTATGCTTACACAAATACTGTGTAAAAATCATTATCATCCTTTTTTTTTTTTTTTTTAAGAAAAAAAGATCCATCACATGTTTTTATTTGATCCAAGTCATTGATTTGACGAACAATTAACTTCTTGAATTCAATTTGTATTAAACAAATAGAAATAGAAAAATTATTTAATTGCAAAATAACTTTATGTGTATTTATTATCCTCAACTTGTGATTAGACAAGCAGAAACTTCATATTATTAAACTTCGTATTATTCCTAAAATCCTATTTCGTATGTGAATCAGCTAAATTGTAAGAACACTAATAAATGCAGAACAAAAGAAAAAATACTGGTTGAATGTAGCAGACATATTGTTTGTGTCTGTCGTCGGAATTATGCATCGCTAAAAGCAATGTTATGAAAGCAAAATAATAGCCTTTGGCAATGTATTGGGACCACCTCATTAACAAACAAATCAGGTAATAAGCAATCAGATTTTTAAATAGTACCATAAGATATATGAATGTTAAGGTGTCACGCCATGTCATAAAATATGTTAAATAGATAATTTATTTAATTACGTGAGGTTTAGAGGCAAAGTAATTAAATGACAGTGAAAAAAGGTATTTGAATCATGATTTTTGTAAAGGCATTGATGAAACTCACTGCTGTCATATATTTTACTTCGAATTGTTTTTAATTACTCTGATAAGTGATTACTAAAAAATAGGGAAAATGTTTTTGTTAGAGAAAGGATACTCTCCTGTTTGAAAATTTTGGCAACTTCAAAAAAATTGTGTTTATGCAATGTGTAATAGAACAAAATATACATTTTGAGGTACGTTCCACAAATTTTTAATCTTTTTCTAATTTTTTTTATTTAAAAATAAAAATGTTCTTTTCTATAAAACTTTCTTTTTATTGAATTTGAGAGATCACTGAACATAATTTTAAATTATTTAAGTTATTAAAATCTTTTACTTAAAATAAATTATGTAATATAAAAATAGGATATAATAATTTTATAAATTTTAAAACAAAAGCGTATGTGAGCAGTTATTATATTTAATTTATTCTTGCTTAATATTATTACTTTTATTATATTAGTATAGTTTTATTAGTCGTATTGTTATTCGATTAAAAAATTATCAACACTGATTTTTAAATTTTTAATTTCTATAAATGTATTAAATTTGTAGTTTAGATCAGGTATGAATGAAACATTATTTTCTTAAAAGTAGTAAATAATAACTGATATATAGCTCCAGATTATTAATAAGAGATTATCTCTACAAGATATTATTTTTAAAATTTGACAGTTAAAAAAAAAAAAAAATGGATATGAGTTTTCAAACGCGTATCGAAAGGTAAAGAAGGAAATTTTAATTTAAAGCTTACAGTAAAATAAATAAGCGAGTTAATTTTAATGCATAACTTTTTTGGTGGTTTTTGATACAGTGCACATTGTAATTTTAAGGATTTTCTCTCTCTTACTTGCCCTTATTTTTCAAGATTAGCTTGAGAAATAAAGAAATATTTACTATGCTAAAATATTTTGTATTTCTTGTCATGGTTTCAAAAGAGTTGGATAAAAACCAAAATATCATATGCAACTTAAACAAACAAATAGATTCATTTGACTGAGTATTAATGTTTATCCACACATTTCCTGGTATCTTCTTTTAATATTAAAAGCGGCGTAGCAAAGAATAAATGTAAATATTGCAAATGCCGAATTCAAATTACAAACAAGAAAGTTCTCAGTAATAGGTATTGTAATGCCCTTTCGAGAAAAATGAAATTTCCTATGTACAATTTAAAATGGGATTTCTGAATGAATGTTTTTTGTTTTTTAATTAATTAATATCAATATTCTCCGTTTAAAATATTTGCACCCAAAAATCTTTAATCAGTTAACTGTAATTGACAAGTATACTCGTCCTGGAGAAGTTGCAGGATTTTGTGTCATGACGAGTGTCTGACACAAAATCCTGGTCATCTCATGATTTTCGTGATACTCATACTTGCGCGATCTCAAACAGGGGCTCCACAGTTAACTGGTTAAAGATCACATAGTATAAAAATTAAGATACAAATTCAATGTAAAATTATATTCCTACGAATCATTTTATGATTTAAAAATATCATTCATAGGGTAATTTATCAAAAGATTAGAAGAATCTATGATACACACACACAAATTTATTGCTTTTAATAGAATAAATAGAAATGGAATTTTTTTTACTTTTTTAAATGTTTTTAGAATGCAATAAACCTTAAAATCAGAGTATTAGAATATTTTTACATGCTCATCAGCTCTTTTTTTAAATTTAAAAATAAATTTGTTTGGTAATAAGTCGACTTTGTTTTTATTATCAGCATTTATAATTAGTTTCAAAAAACACAGTTTAACTTAATATTACTTACAAAATTAACATAGAATTGAAAACTTCTTTGACTTCTTCTAACTTTAATGTAATTTAACAATGTAGTAAAAGGGAGGGGGAGGGAAATCATGAAGATTTGAAAAAATATATATTTTTTATATTCGTGGAATTCATCAGTTGCACAAAGTGTTGACTTTGTGTCACTGATAATGTTTATTAAAAGATTGCCAACTTTTATAAAATGTTCTTAGTAAAAGATATTAAAAAACAAACCACAAATATAGATGGAAGAACCACCTGAAAGTTTTATTCTTTGGTTAAAAAATATATAAAAATAACAAATAACATGAAATAATATCAGGTTTAAAACAAACATAATGACCACGGATATAAACAATGTGCTATATTCACACGGCGCATCCCATTCTCCAATGCACCATCCCCCGATAAGAGTAATAAAAGCCCTTTAGTTTCAATATAAGTGTCCATATCCCCCATAAATGGATTGATCTGGACTGTAAGATTGAGACTTATCTTGTCGGGCAATATCATAACTTCCACCGTAACTAGCACCTCCATATAGTCCATGATCTGCATGCAATGCCCTCCTTGCTAGTCCGTTGCCATAAAGTCCACCTTCATGACTTCCTGAAGAGCTGCCGTAGGTTTCAATGGTTTTACTATATTCCTTTTGAGTTACGGTACCATAGACTTTTCCATTAGCTTCAGGTGCATAGGCGCTTGCTCCGTAGTTACCAGATGGTGCACTTGCACTTGACTTGTATGTGGTTGATGAACGGGCACTAGCTCGAGCATTTGATCCATAAGAATTGGATGGAGCAGGACCATATCCTGCACTAGGTGCTGGCTGGGAATATACATTATGAGGTTTGGCTCCATAACTAGATAATGAAGAAGCAGGAGCATACCTACTGTGAGTGTCTGGAGCATAAGGAGTTTTCGAGTCATAAGCAGATGATGAATATCTCAGGGGAGCTTTAGGTCCATACTCACTAGGACTTGCTGGTGCAGAGTATGAGACAGCAGAAGTACGAGCACCATGGACAGAAGGAGCATATCCACCGTGGGAGGAAGATGCATATTTGCTTCTAGAGTAAGATGATTCACTGTGGTGAGAAGGTGCATATCCACTGTGAGAGGCAGGAGCATATCCACTGTGGGAAGAAGATCCATAACCACTGGGAGCTGAGGGTCCATAACTACTTGAGGGAGGAGCATATCCATGAGATGCTGGAGGTGCTGCGTAGCCACTTGCATGAGATGGAGGTGCATAACCACTAGAAGCTGGTGGAGGTGCATAACCGCTAGAAGCTGGTGGAGGTGCATAGCCACTAGAAGCTGGTGGGGGTGCATAGCCACTAGAAGCTGATGGGGAAGAATAACCACCAGAGACTGGAGAAGGTGCATATCCACTAGAGGCTGGAGGATGTGCGTAACCACTTGATGGAGGTGGTCCATAAGAACTATGAGCTGCAGGTGCTGAGTGAGAACTATATGAGGGAGCGGAATATCCACTACCTGAAGGAGGAGGGGCATAACCACTGTGAGGTGCTGGTGGAGCATAACCTGAACTTGAAGTAGGAGCATATCCACTGTATGGCTTAGGTGCAGGGGAAAGTGGTTTTGAATAACCTGACAAACTAGAAGGAGCGTGACCACTTAGAGAAGAGGAACTGTAAGATCCATAGTTTCTTCCACTTTCATAAGAACTTGACGATGAAGGTTTAGAGTAACGATATCCACCGGACAAAGATGGCTTGGAATATTCACTTCCATATTTGGAATGACTACTGTATCCACTCAGAGGCTTTGAATAACCACTGGAGAGGGATGAGGATGGACCGCTGTAACCACTTCCGTATCCACTTATAGGCTTAGAATATCCAACGGAAGGTTTGGAGTAACTGCTTGGTGGAGCTGGACCATATCCACTGGATGGTTTGGCGTAGGGATCTGCATGAAGATCACTGGATGGGCCACTGTAGCTAAATGAGAGGAGGAAATCATAAATGTGTAGGCAATTATAAATATCAAAAGGAATTATCAAGATTTTTTGTCAGTAATTTATTGTTTCCTTAAAATTCGATCCCATTATTATGCTAAAGTATACTGCTCAAAAAAATTAAAGAAGCAAGCAAAGAAGTGAGGGAAAATATGCATGACAATCATGTATGAGCATAAAATGGAAAGTACACTTAATTAACATGTAATAATACAGAAAAGAAGGCACAAAAAAATTCGTGTATAAATTTTATTTCTTTGAAACGATGCAAACAATATGAAAAGATGCATCAAAGAAACAACTTGATTTCATATAAATGAAAAAACAATATTGTTTGAAAATGATACCGGATGTTTAATATAGTATGTGGTCTTCTCGAACAGCTGAAACTGTCTTAAGCTTGTATTCCATGGAGGGTTATCGATAAGATTTTGGGGAATACTGTTCTACTCTTCACGAAGTGTAATTTAGTAATCCTCGATAAGGAACGAGAGTATTTGTTTTCTACAGTACGTCTTCCGAATGGGTCCCAAACATGCTTGATCAGATTTAGGTTAAGAAAGCATTATTGTCCCCTGTATGCGCCATAATATTTCAGTTTCAAGGATGTTCTCCACAAGTTGAGATGTTTGATATCTGGCATTATCATACTTTGAAAGAAGGAATCTAAAATCACTGAATCATTAGGTACAGTATGTGGAGTCTCAATATCTCTACTGCACACCTTAGAGTCACCAAATTGCTATTCCAAATAATTTGACGGTCGATACGTCTGCCTATGCTGGCTCCAGCTTATTCTGTTTTTTTCCCCTACGAATTAGATTATAGATGTTTTGTTTTACGTTAGTTACCAGTAGAAATATATGCATTTTACTTCTAGCGTAATTCCACTAAAGCCAAGCATTCCTTTAATTTTTTTTAGCAGTGCGTATCTATAAGAAAAGTCACTGAATGGGATTTTTAAATTTGATGTATTTTTTAATAGTA
>BMAV01000188.1:129437-141601 GCA_019973955.1 Trichonephila inaurata madagascariensis
CATCCCAAAAAATTTTAACATATGTTTACAAACCCCCCCGCCCGCCTTCCTTCCCACCCCCCCCCCCCACGCGTCCGGCCCGGGGGGGGGGGGGGAATAATGCTCTTGTCAGCAATGAATCGATACTTAGCGTTTCCCACGGTATCAGGGTGTCTATGATTCGCGTTGCAAGAAAGATATTTTTACAACAGATTATTTCAAACGTTCATTGAAGCGTAAGAGTTGAGTGTTGAGGGTCTATGAGTGCCGAGGGCTTAGGAAAACAATGTATTTTGACACAAAGGGTAAATTCCGAAATACATATGAAGCAGTTGCGTAATGCACACCCTCGATATACCTCCGCATCGCAAGGGAAGGTAGGATTTTAGGGAGCCCAAAGCCTTGTGTTATGGTTTTGAAATCCTTTGTAAGATCCATCTTGGAGAATAAAATCTGACTTTGCAAGGGGACCTTAATATTTTCAGTGACGACACTAGTATGAAGGTACTTAAGCATTTTATGATTAATTGCGTCATCAGAAGATTAATTTGAGGAGGATTTTATCTTCCAAAAAGCGTCTTCCTCTCACTACATGTCATAAGTCTCCATTGATTGGCTTAAGAACAATAAAAATCAAACTACTTCCTTGGTCGACCCATTTGCCCTATTTAATCCTCACGAAAAATATGTAAACTTAATAAAAGGTTGGCAATGTAACTACTTAAAACCTTCTAGAGTAAAATTAAACTCATAAAAAGAGGGAAATTCCATTTAAACAACTATTAGAGCAGATAATTAAAAACAATGGCACTAGATCGTGTACGGGACATTGTTTTACCAAGGAAGATGCTACTGAATAGGAACTGTACACAATGTGTTTTCGTTTAAATGGATTCTATTATTTGCATACTATTCTAATTTTGTTGAGCTGCTGGGAGAATTATTCTAATTTTTAGGCTTTTTAGAAAAAAAAATGTTGTAAAAAATTTAGCTATACCATAAAAGTTCCGCAATGTTAGGATAATCGACAAAATATTATAAATGTATATGTATATATTTACTAAACTTTAAAAAAATCCCCAGAAATTCATTTCTCTACGGAAATAAAAGTCAATTCACACACACAAGCCATTTTGTGCTTTATTTTTTATTACTCTTGTATGTTTGAGTTAGTGTTGTACTAAACTGATAATAGTCAAGATGAATTGCATTATATTTGATTTGAAATAATTAATGGAAGTGATAAAATCCATTATCCCAACACAGACTCTGGAATAAAAAAATAATTGCCCTCTTTTCTAATTAGAACAATGCCTCAATATTTGTATAGTTAACATGTGAAAAAAAAATCCCAAAATGATCTGAGAGTAGGGCTATTGAAACTGATTGTACTCAAAAGTTAATGATTTTGTTGTTCTAATTTATTGTTATTTATTGCTTACAAGCGTGCTCGGAAATCTTTCAAATACATATACATATAAGCGACTAGTTATGCAAAGTTAGAGTAACAAAATCAGTTTCATCCAAGAAATAAAAACTTTTTTAAAAATCGCTACTAAATTCCTGTCTAGAAAGTGTATAAATGTCCTATTTATTATTTTTAATAACAGAATATTAAAAGACAAAACCTAAATTCCAGTCGTTGTATTAGTGTTACTTTTTACGACCCTGAGACTTCACTCTCCAGTAAGAACTTGGGATGTTTCATTAAATCTGTAGAAAAGATTCGCTTTTAAAACTTTCATTCATTCTAATTAATCAAAAATTTAGATACGCGCGTGGAACACCAGTAATTCAATTAGCTTAAGGCTTCCATCTAATGACCATTTTAATTTCGTGAACGTATCATTAGTCCTCTGTGGAGACTAATTTCATTCTCAAACCTAGATTATTGTAACGATTTGAATGCAATAAAGAACATCCGAAAGAGGAAAAAAATCAAAAAGTTTTTCTGCCTCTGATATTTGAAAATAATTTTACATCTATTTTAGTAATGCGTTTGCAGATTTTGACAGCGATTTTGGGGGATATTTTCAAGTATAAATAAAATGCATAGTAACAGAAAAATCTCCATTGCCTTATGCTCTTTCAGATGCATTTCATTGCATTCAAATCGATGCAATGATCTAGATTTGAAGAGGAAATTAGAATTTTTATCAGGGGCGTAGCTACCGCCGTATCAATGATACGGGCCCCCAACATGTGTAACTACAGTCCCGCTAACAGGGTCTCCATATCTAAAAAAGGGCCCCAAAGGTATTTTGATACAGGGCTCCCTCAAAGCTAGCTACGCCAGTGATTTTCATAGGACTAATATTGCGTACAAGAAAATAAAAATAGACGCTAGAGAGGGAAATCTCAATATATTTCCTGTGCTATTTTGATTGATTCTATGTTCTACCGAATATAATTTCTAGCATTTATTAAATTTTAGCCCATTTTTTTGCTATTTATGTGGATACGTATTACAAAATTGTGTTTGTGTAATGTTCTCTATCGTTCGTTTGAACTGGATCCCAAAAATTGCTTATAACTTAATTGTACATCATCAGTGTTATATGTTAAGGTATTCTACTACGTTCGGAACCGTGATTTTAAAAAGGCACATAAATGGATAATTTTCATGCTATTTAATGTCACTTAGATTAGAATACATGTATAAAATTGTTTTAAGGACATTTTGACAAAAACGATTATTTAAATACAATAATTCGGCAAAAAATTAACTTAGAATAACCTTTTTTCAAAATAGGTATAGACCTCTGTACAGAGGCTCAACTATGATTTTTGAAAAATTCACATTATTTTCAGAGTTACAACCATTTGAAATAATTATCGACGTTTTTTTTTTTAAATTTCTCCCCTCTGTTGTCGTAAAACATGGATAAACCCACTTCTAAGTTATACATTTCAAAAATTCTAGTTGAGCCTCTGTGCAGAGGTCTGAGCTATATACAGGCGAAATATTATTATAATAGAAGCATTTTTCACAAAAGGAGAATATTTGGAAAATGGGTCATTCTATGTTCATTTTTTGTCAAAATATTTTACTTAAATAATTTTTATTTTGTAATACTATTCTCTAAACAATTTTATATACATTTTCTAATCTAAGTGACACTAAATATCATAGATATTATCCATTTATACGCTTTTGCAAAATCACGCGGTTCCGAACGTAGTCGGATACCTTAATTCCATCCATATGAACAAAATAGACAGATTAATTACCTCTGGCTTGAATAGGGATCGCTTTTAGGCTTTCCATAAGCACTTGGCAACAATGGTCCCCTGTTATCATAACCTCCGCCATATCCTCCACCTGGTTGGTATCCAGAAGGTTCTACACTTTTCCTGTATGGATCAGGTTGTGGCTCAGCACCCACTTTTCCATATCCACTTGGAGGGTATTCGTTAATCAATCCATAGTCATTCTTTGGAGCATTGGGAGGAGCTGGATATGAATATGATGATCTAGACTCTTGTGTTTCCAAATCCTTGATGCCCTTCTCAGCAGATTTGACCTTTAATGATTGTTTTTGCTTCTCTCCCGACACGAAAAGAATGCAAACTGCTAAGATTATAATCGACTTCTGCAAGAAAAGAAGAAAAAAAATGTCGTGAGGGAGATGATTTATGGATGTTTAATATATTTTCTTAGTAAACAAATAAGAATTGGTTTTCTAATTTCTTAAAAATTAAACGGAGATACAGATAAAAACAAATTTAAGACAAAAGTAAAGCATTTTTTTTTTTTTTAAAAAAAACTATTTTTATTTTGAAATGATCTTACATGAACCACTTACACTTACATCTTACAACTTTATTACATAAAATGTTTTACTTTTCAAAAAATATAATAAAAAAATAGGTTTTAAAAAATATATTTTTCAATAATATTCCAGCATATTTTTTTTAAAATTTTTTTTTATAGAATTTATAAGGAATTTAATTTACAAAGAAAAATTAGTGGATATTTTAACACGTTTTTCTACAAAGGTTACTATTTTAGCTATTATATATATATATATTTAAAAAATCTACTGAATATCTTTTATACGTGTCAATTTGTTTTATTGATATTTAAATAATTGCTGTAATAATAATTTTAGACAATCAGCTAAGGACTGTTAAAAAAAGAGCCTGTAACTTATTTAACAACAATAATTCCTTTAAAAACAACTTTTTTGTAAAATATTTACCGATATTTAATTTAATCAATCAATATAATTAGAAAAAGTCCCTCTCTCTATTTATTTGATTGTTGTATTTACAACTAGGTTAATTTTTATTCAATTATTCTAATTCATTTTGCGAAATACATAATTTTCATTTTATAGTGTTTTTTTAAATAAATAAGAACTAAAATTTATTTTTAATTTAAGTACAGAAAGAAACACATAAAAAATTAAAAAAAATGAAAATATGAACTGTTAAGATATTATCTATAGAAACTCATTCAATTTTTAAGACATAAAAAGTATCTTGCAAAGATTTAGAGCTTAGATTCATTAACCTCCTTAATATTTAAATAAATCATCAGTTTTTTTTTCTCTTTGAAGTATTCTTTGAAAAATACCAGGAAGTTATTGATTATGTGAATTCAAGAGCAAATCACTTTTTCTCTTATTTCATTATTCTAATTAGCAACACGAATCAACGAGGAAATTTGTAATCATCGATTAGATCTAATCGATCGTTAAGATCTTTATTGATTGTTAATAGATGACAGTATCACTTTCTTAAAAGTTTCCTTCAAAACTATGAAACATCTATCAATAATGTAAGAATTAGGTAACATTTTACCTGCTACATTTATACCAACTTATTTTTAGTGAGGGTTTAAACTGTTTGCAAAATTAAATATTCTGACATCGTCTTATATTTAATACACTTACCTGACATTATGCTTAAATAAATCATAATTTTCAATTAATTTATTATTTTTTATTGTTTATTAATCATGTAATATATTTTTAATTAGTCTAATTATTAATGTTGGGGAACTTTGATAGATTTATAAAACTTTGAACCAATGAGAATATTATCTCCTTTTAATGGATATCCTTCTTTGAAGAATTAAAGTATGGGGATTCCGAATGCGTGGACGATATCTTAAAATTTTAAAGTAATGCATTGAATTTAATTTTAAAAACAAATCAGTCTCTTTTTATTTAATTCCTGTCCACTAAATAAGACAAAAAATATATCATGTAAGAAATATTCGATAGTTTATGTATCTTATTAAGAGGACTAAAGGGATAATTTAAGATATATTAATGACTACGCAGAAATTGTGAAGTTTTTTGCTATAATTTTTTTTAAAAAATTACACTTAAGGATATTTTATATATCTAATATTGTGAATCGTAAATTCTCAAATTTATCATGGTGTCATTTAAAGTAGGATCTATTTGCTTTCCAATGAACATTTTTTTTTATTATTATTTTTAATCAAATGAAATCTACATAATCTAAAACAAAAAATAACAAATTTATTTTTAAGATTAAATGGAATGATTATGCATTAAATGATACATGAATATTTTGTCATGTTACTGTAGTGCGTTAATTTGTTAAATGAAGATTAGTAACTTTAGTTATGAGGCTTATTTCTTTTGAAAATTTATAATTATTTGTATTTAATTTTTATAAATCACATTTAAATCCTGTCAACATTTACGAGTGAAATCTAGAATAATTTCTTATAAATGCTTCAGAATAGTTATTGCCAAACTGTTCCATTCTCTACATCCTTGCTGTATTAAGATCGTCCTCGGTTGAGTTGAGTTTGGTGTTTTATGGCGCAAGAGCAAGTTTTGGCTATACTGCGCCAAACATTCATAGGTCTGTGGTCTGGACGGGAAAAGAAGAAAAGAAAAAATTGGATGACAAGATGGAGGGTTGAAAATAGAGAAGGATCACTGGGGTACCCCGAGGTCGTGACACCCGTGTTTACCAAAGATAGTAAACCCCTTGGAAAAAGGAAAAGATCACTAGGGTACCTCGGGATTGTGACACCCGTACCCACCTAAAGAAGGTGAGCCCCCTGAGAGGTAGATCGTTCTCGGAATGTTTTTGATAGAATTCCGGCAATTTTAAAAGCAATCAATTATTTTATAAAATAACCAACAATGGATATATTTTCTTAAAAAATTCTAAGATATTTCACCTAGCCCTGACATGAGGTAAGCTATTCGTAATTATATCAGTTCTGCTTACATTTATTAAGAATATTGACAGATGATGCATTATGTAATAAAAGAATTTAGAAAGCATTTTCGAGAACAGCAGAAAAAAATTTAGGAGTCAATGCTAATAATTCTTTCGAATTTAGAGGTCTTCTGTAAGATAAAGTTTTCAGTTATACAAAGCGAAAGCTATGTCACCCTTCAATTTCACTCATAATTAATTAAAATTAGATAAAATTCCTAAAAAGACTGGGGGGGGGGGGGAGAACCCCCAACCCCCACATAGGCCCCCTATTTTAAAAATTTTTTTTTTTTTTGTTTTTTTTTCATTTTTTTTTTTTTTTTTTTTTCCAAAATTCATTCGTTCTTGGCCCTCCACCTCAGTTAAATTCAACTTTTTACGACCCATTTTTACTATCCATACTTTATATATAAATATATTCATTACAGCATCACGAAAAACTTTTTTTTATATAGAGAGAGATCATCAATGTGATATATTATTAAAAGTTTTATTAGAGTTTAAACAATACATTAATTATATTTATCCCAAAAATTTTAAGAAATTAGTTTGATTTAAGGAAACAAATTTTGCAACATTAAAAAGTAATTTAAATAATTAGTATAACTTCCTAAATTAAAGTTTCCCAAAAGCATATGATTGAACTTTTTTTTTCAAAATACTTCCTTACATAATAGTAAATTAGTTGACATTTTGCTCTGAAAAAAAAATTAGCGCATTTTTTAAATAAAACCACTCACGTAACGTTTAAAAAAACACATGTATAATTTTAAACATTCAAAACAAATTATTCTAAATATATGTAATCACAATTATTTACTTAACATATCCATTTATGCAATTTAAAAACACTGTAAGCTATGAAAATTGTTTAAATCACATGTCTACATCGATTAAGCAAAATCGATTAAGATCAAGTAAATCTATTTGTTTTTTCCTCTTTAAAAATAACACCGGCTAATCTTCCTTTCAATAAATCTGTCAACCATGAAAAACATTTTCAGGCAAAAATTGAGCATTAGTAGAAGATTTTTCCAATTTGAAATCGTAAATTTCCGCACTTATTGCGAGAAACTGATTTTCTTAAATGACTGAAAGCTCAAATGTATGGAATAATTATTCTATTCAAATCAAAATACGTTCTATTTTTGATTATTTTGGTGAACTTTAATAAAAAAAACATGACTTGTAATCAATCAATGAATGTTCCTTTATTGAAAGGTGGTGGCAGGAAGACAATTACGAGATAAAAACCTTTGAATCCGATAAAGGAAGTTTAAAATATTAAATCTTAAGTACGGAAGCCAGGTGAAATTTTAAATAGAAAGCGGATACCTTTTGCTGCTTCTGAAAAAATTAATGCCTTTAACAAAAAAACATGCATCTTTCCCTTCTCTTGAAATAAAATTAATCGCTCACTGTTGCATTCAATAACTAATCGGAGGCATTCATAAGTTCAAAAAGATAATTAACGAATGCTTAATGTCTTTATTTATAAATAAAGTTTAATTACTTTTCATCCGAGTAAAAATAGACTGTGGATATTTAATACAAAAAGGAATCAAAATTATTCACTAATAAAGTTTATAATAAATTTTTCAGTTTTGCAATTGGCAGATGATTTTTTTAGGAATTATTCGAAATTATTTAGTTCACTGATTGTGAAGTTTTATTCCAACAATCAAATATATTTTATATCAAAAAAATAGTGAGCAGAGTTCATTATACATTCGTTTTTGAAAGATTTTGGTGTTTGTTGGTTAAATGATTTCACAAGTGAATCGGTAAAAAATAGCTTGCACATCTCTTTAACACATACTTATTAGTACATATTGTAATAATTATGCTAAAATTAAAATCGTAAATTGAATTGATTTTTATCAAATTTGCCATATGAGTATCATTTTTTTTTTTATGCAAAAAGCTTTTGAAAAACCAAGTAATTATTTAATTTCTTGATATGTAGAAAAAATTAAAACTACACATTTACTGTTTATAAATTCAAAAGTTTTTTTTTTAACTGGGTTCGAAAAGCATTTCAAGTGTCATTGAAGACTACAAACTTTATACAATATAATATAAAAAGTTGACATATTGGCAGACATTTTCTAATACAAATAATTAGAGCTAATGTAATATCAGATTTTTTGAAAAATTATGATAATTATATTAAAATTTATGAAATATAACAATTATTTAAAATAACGTACAGTTTTCAAAAACCCATGGTTGATTGATAAATAAAAAATGGAATATCAAGTATTCTTTTAATCTAATTATAAAACAACGTATACTATAAAAGAAACTCCAAGTTATATATAATTTAACGCAATCCTTCATTCAGATAACGAACCTATAGTTTTTGGAAGATATCTTTCTTCTCGATTCATTGTTTACTTTATTAAACCAAATATTTTCCTTTTATTCTAGATTTTAGAGTTTATATTGCAGTGCTATTGTTTGTTTTGAGATTTTGAGGACACATGACCTTTGACAGTATTCTTTTTATTCATTTATTATCCGAGATCTTTATACAGATATAACTGAGGCTTAGCTGAAAAATTAATTTTTGAGACAGGAAGGAAGGTATAATTAAAATTTATTAAAACAGAGTAACTAATTTGTAAGTTATTCTTTCACATAAATTTATCATAAACATGTAATTACTGTTTTATTTTACATTATTAATTTACATAACTTAATTATTACATATTTAATTCATTACGTAAAATAAGGAACTTGTCTTTTTTGTGTGTGTGTGTGTTGTAATAATATTGCATAGACTTTAATGAGCTTAACTAAATATTTTACAAAACGGGTGCACATTTCAAAAACGAGTCTTATTTAATTGTTTTCGTTACTGTTATGAAAACTTCGCATACAAGTTTCAAAAATAAATTATTCATTAAATTATCAATTTTATGAGGAAAGAGTTTTTAAATGAAAATCTTCAAATTGAAAAAAATAAATAAATAAAAAGCTAAATTTTCTAAATTAAAGAAGTATTTTTTACGTTTAGTAAAATTTTCCTTTCTGGTACATATATTTTCCTCCTTCCTTTTCTAAAGCTATTTCTATTTGAGTTTATGGATTTTTAGGAACGTATTGTGTTTCATTGTGTTTAGTTAGTTGAGAATGTTCTAATTTTTTTTTCGGTCAGTATTTCCTTGCCTTCTTTGATGGTTTTTCGTGACGATGTTCCAACTAATGGCTGATTATTCTTTGACCCGTTTCAAAAATAAGTGAGAACACAAATAGTTTTTTGGCAATTCTTTATCGTTTTATTTCTAGAGCACTTGTTTCTGCTTCGACATCTGTGACGTACAAACAAATTTTTTTTAGAGTTAAAAACTGCAACTTTAAACTTCCTTTCAGCAAATAAATAAGATAGTTTGCTTTACTTAATATTTATATTATATTATATTTTATTTTATTTATTTTTTATCTTCTAAAACAATTACTTTCATCTGGTGTGACTATAAACATTTTGATTTTTATTCTTCTATTATTTATACATGTATTGTGCTTACTAAAAGTGCTTATCAAAATAAAAAGTATCCAAAGCGCTAGGTCTGCATGAAGACCTGTTATCAACTGGAAACAAAGTACTTCCTATTTTAAGTTTCTTCTTCGAGTATGAATGAAGTGTATTTAATATTCATTATTTTTATAGATATGAAGGAAACAATATGAGAATTTTTTTTTATCAAAATGAAGGGTATTCATTAATTCTTTTCTCAGAATGACAAAACAAGTAAACGTAAATCGTAATAAAAAAACCACATAAATATCTTTTTATAAAAATATATGTGTGATTATGAGTATGATGTAATGTGTTGTATTGTAAACGTTTTGCAAAGAGAAATACAGTAAAGGAAAAAAAAAAAAAGATTGAAAGAAAAAAGAACACAAAAAAAAACGTCTTTTCTTATTTAAATATTTAAACGTTCTAAAATCTTAATAAAAATATAATCCATAAGGTAAACTTGTAAGATAATAACATAAATTTTAACTTTCAAAAGAAATATGTTTTTAAATTCGAAACATACAAATGGTTTAAATGTTTAAATTATATATAGCCATAGTTTGAATGAAGTTATTTATTATCTGCTGACCAAAAATTAGATAAAAAAAGTATTTTCAAACGCAAGCAAACTATTGACATTATCAAAAAATATTAAAAAAATAAAATACCTGTTTAATATTAATTTAAATACCATTATTGATTGAATATTTGTAAAAAAAAAATTTTTTTTCAATGCAAAGGATTTCAAATTTTACTAAGGAAAATTCATTTATTTTTGAAATTTTTATGGTTCATATCCCATGGTATGGTACATATCCTATTTATTTAATTTCCAATAATTTTTTTAATCCACAAAAACACTAATAAACAATATTTTTTTCGAAATTTTAGTGGCTAGGTTGCATAAAATGCCCCTACAAAATATTTTTAAAATAAATAATCTAATAAGTTTTAAGAAAAAATCATAATGTATCATAATCATACTTATTTAAATAAATAAGCTAAATTATTTCAAATATTTTAGCTTAATAAATATTTTTTATAGTGATGAAGAAATAAAGGATTTTATAATCGAAAATTTCATGAATAATTATAGAATTTTAAAAGTAAATATTTCTTATTTCTGTTTTTATGCAATATAAAACTCTAGGTTTGAGAATATGTGTTTTGTTATTACTTGTGTTATACGATACATCATTATTATTATTAAAAAATTCGTTCTTTTGATTTAATTTACGGTTTTACCAATAAAAATAATTTTTTTCAATGATTTATTTAAGTACATTATATATTTCTTAGAAAATTAATTCTACTTTTATTTTATTCTTAACTCTTAAGCTAATAAGGCGTAGATCTCTAACGTTTTTATAATCTCTAAAATAATAAAGGAGAAACAATTAAAAAATTCTATCTATTTTTAAATTAAATAAAAAAAAAACCAATAAATATAATATGGGGGATTAATTTGGAATAAAATAATCGAATACAAGGAACAAACTTCTTTGCTTGAGATACAAACAAAAATTGATAGTTACTGATTTGCAAACCTTATATTAAATCTTTCTACTATATATTTCGAAGGAACATGAAAATATAGCATCGAATTCCTCAAACAAAAGCATTCGAAATTAACCAAAACGATAAATTAACTGTTAAATAAAATATATATATATATCACACACATATCGCAACGGAACAATTTCAAAACATCGATCTGTAATCCAACTTACCATCTCACTATGGGACGAGCCGATCTTGTAAAATACCGAAGGGAAAATATTTTAAAAAGTAATCCTACTTTCCAATCGACCGCATGCTTTTATACCTATCACCGTAACTGTGAAAGGGGCGCGGTCACGCAACACTGGATTTGTCTGCTCTTTATTTTGATTCTATTTAGTTGCTACTTTTAATCTTTGTTTGGTTCCTTTTTCCCCCCTCCGTGTTGAGCTAACTAACCGGTGCTCCAGGGTTCACTGAAGAAGTGAAAGTGGTTCGGAAGTTTTCGTACGTAACGGATTACGTGAAGGCTCGTTAAAGGGTGAATCTCTGTGATAAGTAAATTGTCCTTGTATTGAGGTTTCTGAAAGTAAAAGAGTATAATAGATTTCTCTTACATCGGTGTGTGTTGTAGTGGGTATATCAAATTGATTAAGTGTTCGCAGTTTTGTGCTTGACTATCGAGTCTTGAATTTAGAGTAATATTTATTTCTACACCTTCAATAAATTTAAATGCGCATGGAAAACATATCTGTATTATTTCTTAATTTCTATTTCAAAAATAATTCCAAATTTTAACGAAACTCAGATTAAGTGGAATACATTTTAATTAGATTTGTAATTTTTGAGTTCTTGCTTGTTCTTATTGTCGAAAAAATCGTTTGAAATTTTTTATCTTAACTTTTTATTGATTCTCAGACTGGTTTTTTTTTTTTTTTTAATTATT
>BMAV01000188.1:146601-182574 GCA_019973955.1 Trichonephila inaurata madagascariensis
GAGTCCCTATGCAGTAGTAGGCTCTACCTACGACCCTTTTAAGTAGACAACATATAGCATACGTTGTCAAATACTCATGCAAACAGTTACCCGTAACAAATAAATGTCCTCAACTCACAAAACTAGGTATAAATCGATTGCCGCCTATCAACTAAAGGAGTAATGATGGTAGGCCTAAGCCTAGATATGGCTGACGGACACGACATAATAATGCAGTCTTGCCACTGTTACCAGCACACATGTGGCTCGAAATTCCCAGTGTTCGGAGAATATTTCCGGGAAGAAAATTTTACGATTAAAATTATTCGGATCGTGATCGTATTAAGGTCGAGTCGGGAGTGAGACGAGGCCCCCTTTAAGGCTAAGGCCCTAGGCTAGGAACCACTTAGCCCATGCCTTAAGACGTCCATGATCTCCCAAGCATTTCTCAAAAACCTCATTAACAGTATGATGACTCGTTGTGAAGCTTGTATATCTCTCAAAACTCTCTCTTTATTGAATGGACCATTCACGAGGTATAATAAATGCATCATGACTTGACCCCTCTCGATGTAACTTGTATCTTTAACAATTTATCACTTTTCTATATTGTTAAGTAGCTATATGCTCTTCTTTCCGTAGTAATATATATCTGTACTAAATTTAGTTACAAGTAGAATATTTCTTCTTCATTTATCACAGATTTTGTGTATTTTTTATCTTAATTTTAGAAATGCATATAAATATATATATTGTAAGGTTGTATTGAGAAAGATATACACACAATGTGGTACTAAACAATTACCAAACATTTGCTCTGAGCAGAGCCTTGAGGAATGTGGATTTTTCGCAGCGAGGATCTTGAATATCAGGTGAACACCTACGATGATTGCTTGTAATTTTGTACTCTTTTGTTAAGGCAATAAAATTTCTTACACCACTCTCTATTGTTATCCTTCTTGCATCCATATCTCTATTTATCACGTCCAGCTGATATTTCCGCCCATACTTTCCTTTTCGATTTGATTCCTACCGATACTCTCTCTCTCCACCTCCCACTTTTGTACACAAAGTTTCGGAACACCTTATATGTACACAACATGGAATCCCCCCACCACTCAAAACAGATGCATCTTGTATTTAGAGTTTAGCAACAGTTTATTCCTTAATTCATCAGCCATTGATAGCTGCAAGTGCCGATATAAACTAAAGAAGAAATTAATATTAAACTATTAAATAATCTGGGAGCTTCCCCAAACATTATGACTGTAATGTTGGTGGTGAGAAAAGTTTTGAACATCTTATCCTTTCTTGTTCAATTTTTAAGAAAGAAAGAAGATGCCTGAGAAGGTTAAGCTGCGTGCTACCAATTGGGCTCCTAATTTTTTTTCATATTGCTTTAAGTAAAGCTTCATTCACATTATTTTGTAGCTCAATTTGTTTGATTTTGTAATTTTTTTCGTTGCTTTTATTTTACAACTTCTTTGTTTTGATTTTGTTACTTAATTGTTTTATTTTGTAATGTACTTGTTCGTCTTTGAAACTAATTTGTTTTTGGTACTTCATTTGTCTCGCAACTTTTGTTTAGTTATTTTTCCTTTATTTTATTTATTTTATTTTGCTGGTTTTATTTATTTCTGTAGGACCCGTGTGGTATTTGTGGTGCGCGAGAATTATTTTATCTTTCTTCAATAAAAACAACTATTAAATAAAATCCGACGAATTTTTGTGATCCCAAAATATAATTTAGAACTTTCTATTAAATAAATCTGTAGAAATTTTAAATTATTTTATGAAACTAAATGCCGACTATATGAATGTAAACAATTAAAACTAAAAACATTAAACAATACTGCCTATTAAAAAGATTTGACTCATTAACTACAGTACCTTGAAATATATTTTATGCAGTGACGAAAGAAATGTTTGGTATTGAATTTAAAAGGCTACCTATTCGTGGTTTTTACTTTAAGATATTTGTTGTTTTTTAAAAGCTTCTAATTTAAATAAATTAATCAATTCCAAAATGTAAAGTCACACGATTTAATCCGAATAAAAACCAAATCAAATCATGTTTTTGTTTTAAAATTCATTATGCTTTGTGTTTAATTTAACGAAATTTTTACTCAAAATTTATCAATTATATTAACGTATTGAGTTAATCAAATAATGCAATCAATTCAGCCAATTAGAGAAAATTTGAAAATGTGTTGAGAAAATCAATCTAGGATCTTATAGCTATCTAAATGGGAACTGATATTACTTATTCTAAGGGATGATAAATTTTAGCGAATTCAAGTTGAAATTCCCTAGAATAGTAATAGGAAAATTATGGCTCGTGGATTAGATGCAAACTACCGACAGATTCTGTTCGATTCGCAGTATATTTTAAAATATTCAAATAGAAATCCCGCTAATTTTTAACTATTCCTTTTCATTGATTTATTATTTATTTGCCCACTTCGTAACGATTAGCGCATCTCACTGACCTAAGAGATAAAAAAAAAAAAGAAAAGAAAATAGAAAAAGAACTCTAGAACACTGAAATTTTAAAAATAATTTCTTATCAAATAAATAATTGTCGAACACGTTTATTCTATGTACGCTCACAGATATAAGGGCATTTTTCTTTTAATAACTATTAAAATTTAATATTTAACACGAATTACTTCGAAGCATCATTAAATATTCATTTAAAAATACTTCCACATTTTCCATTCCATATTTTATCCATATTACATCCATTCATGTTTAGACACATTTCTTTTTTTCTTTTTCTTTTTTTTTCATCATTTCTTAAATATAATACTTTTTAAGAAAAAATTTTCCACTTGGAAATAGCAAAATTGCATCGGCTATTATTTTTTTTCTTGCTGTATAAAAGTTCCAAAAAATCTCAGAATATAATTGAAATATGAAATTCATTTATATTCCTCAAAATCTATTCACGACTTCGATTCTTTGATTTGGATATTTGTGTATTATGCCGTCGAAAATTTTCATTAAAACCATTTAAACAAAATTATTTATTTATTATTACAATTAAATACTTTAGAGATCAATGACCGATGAAATCTTTTGCGCACGTTTGTGGTTTTCCATATTCTACGAAATAATACACAAGCCTTTCAAATTGTATTTGGATGTATAAATTTTTATAAAATTCCGCCTTGTACGTCTTTCAAAGAGAAGTAAACTTTCACGTTTTGCGGCTTGTGCCGATCATTAGCATTCCTGCATATATTTTCACTTATTGTTAATGACACTTTTTTAAGAAAAAGTGAACAGGGTGTAACAATAAACAAACTCAATTGTGTAAAACCTATTTCTGGGACAAATGATTTTGGTGTGAATGACATAATTTAGGTAACGGAAACTTGCCACGACAGAACTGCAAAATAATCTTTGAGACCTATATTTCCTATAGTTGACTATTGAACTCTAGAAAATATAGGGAGCTGCAAGGAGCCAAATATTAATGTTTAATTTTAAAGAAAGTACTGCAAACTGTTAAAATAGAATTAAAGTCAAAGATGGTAAAACCTTAATATATGTAAAACGTATGCTTTTGTCTAGAAATATTGAGTTCGTCCGTCAATATATGTTTCTTTCTTTATTTTTTTTTTTTGTCTATCGAATGTATTTTATTGGTTATCTGACTGACAATTATAACTTACCAGAGGAATTCAATCGATACAACAAGCATTGAATGATAATACAGCTAACTCTTAAATGGCTACGTTGTAGGGTGGACCGGAAACTTTTTTTTCTTCTTCTGAATTCCAGAAATTATTTATGCGGAAAAGATGTTCTCTGGTATATAGATGAAGGGAAAAATATAACAAAAGATTAATTCTTATGTTAAATACTGTCCCAAGGAGAATGAGGTTTAGGTATTTGAGTATTAGGTATTAGGTAATTTTTATTAAAGAAAAACTGGTATTTTAGTCCTTTTAACATATATTGCAATGAGATGACACCTAGAAAATAGTTAAAACAAGTAATATAAAAAAAAATTTTAAGTCAATTCCTACTTAGATCAACAAATTTTTTTTTTATTTTAGCTACTTTTGATTAAATAGTTACGATTAATATAAATATGTATATACATATGACAGAATCACAACATTAAGTGGTAATTAATTTTTACTAATTATCATTAAAGTATTGTATTGTCATCCAAAACAACCATGTATAGAAAATTTCAGCTCAAATGAGTGCTTTAAAATGTGAGAAAAAAAACCTTTTCAAGTTTTGACACAAGTCGCGCCCCTCAGGGGGCTCACCTTCTTTAGGTGGGTACGGGAGTCACAATCCCGAGGTACCCTAGTGATCTTTTTCTTTTCCCAAGGGGTTTACTATCTTTGGTAAACACGGGTGTCACGACCCCGGGGTACCCCAGTGATCCTTCTCTATTTTCGATCCTCCATCTTGTCATCTAATTTCTTCTTTTCCCGTCCAGACCACAGACCTATGAATGTTTGGTGCAGTATAGCCAAAACTGGCTCTTGCGCCATAAAACACCAAACTCAACTTGACACAAGTCGCCAGAATGGTCGCTAAGTCACCAAAAATGATGCCAACGTGGCTGTATTTGTAATTCTTTGAATAATTAGTTTTAATCAATTAATTTGTATTAATTATTACCACACACACACACACAAATTACTGTATTATCCTCCCAAATAATCATGTATAAAAAATTTCAGCTCAATTGATAGCTTTAAAATGCATTTTATTAACGATTAAAAATTCCACTAAGATAAGTAAATAAATATAGAGAGAGTGCGACCTAATCGTAGGAATTGAAAAACATCGGGTACATTAAACAGCCTTTTTAGTTTTAAATTTAAAAAATATATATATACTGTCGAAATAGCAGAGCATGATAAAGTGGAAGATGCAATAAAAGCTTGGATCGGACTGACTGAACATTGAGATGAGAGAGACGTTGAGATTAGGAAATGTTGCAATGTATATTGCACTATTCACTAATCAGAGAGAGAGTACCCATTTATTAATAATCATAATTTTTCGTTACAAATTAATTTTATTTTAAATCTAAAATCATCTAACTAAATTTTAGTCTTTTTTCCATTTAGTCTTTTTTCCATTCCAACCCCTTTATGGCAATATTATATAAATACTGAAATTATTTTTTAAAATTATTTTTCTTCTAATCTCCATACCATAGAGCAGTGGTCTTCAAACTTTTTCAATTCACGGAACCCCTAGAGCTAGAAGGTGTTTTTGTGGAACCCTATTCCAAGCACAAACTTTGAAGAATATATCTTAAAATAATGTTTAAAGTAGATCAACATATTATCGTTACTTTTTGTAAAGGCAATTAAAAAAAGTACTCCTCTACTTCTATTATTAAAACTTTTTATCTACTTTTAATATAATCTACTGATTAATAATATTAATCTGTGTGATCCAAGTGTCACCCATCCATACATTATGTTTAGTAACTGGAGTATGTGCTTGATTTCTTCATACAAACCATCGAAGTCTAGGTTTATTGAGAATAAATGCAATCCCATTACATATTATGAGTTTAATTATTTCCATATTTTGATTTTGTAGCCACTTATGGTGGGAAATATTTTTCACTTAAACACATTATTCTGAATGACATTAAAATGTTTAAAGAAATACTGTGTATTTTGCATGAATTTTGAAACATAAGATTTAGGAGCTACTCTTGCTTAAATTTAGAGTTTTGACATCAAATCTGTTGATAATGTCCACAAGTTCTTCCTTCTCCTTTATTGTAGATGTTTTTTTTTAACAAATGTCAAAAGGTGCACTTTCCGTTGGAAAACTATTTAGTTTTGCAAGACATCGTGCTAACGAGTATACAGTTATCTTGTAGAACCCGGGATAGTAAACAATAAAATACTTACAATCTAGTAGATAATATATAAAAATAAAACATGCTATAATATTCTTTTAATATATTTTAATAAAAGTTTATAAAGCATAAAATAAAGTTATGTAGAAATAAATTTTTCAGTTTCTTAATGGTAGGGATGAGCTTTAAATTTTAGTGGATATGCAAACTTCATAGAGAACGTGAATCTATTTTGCATACACATTTATAATTTTCTTTTCGATTTTTTCAACGTGACTCGTGAAACCCCTGGGTATGTCTCGTGGAGCCCCAGGGTTCTGTGGAACATAGTTTGAAGACCCCTGCCATAGAGCTTCTTTTCCACATAGGTAGGTTCCGATTTATAATATTCTTCCCCTTCCATATAACAGCAATCCACCTTAGTACGTAGGCTTACGTTAATTTTGGTCGAGGGGAGTCGCAATGGTTAATAGTGCTAATTTCGTGGTTAAAACCTCTACGCATATTTTCAAACTGTGCGAGTCGAGTTGTTGATTCAAAATATTGTGTTCTACTAAAGACCCATTATACAAAATAAGCATGGGCTGTTTTTCAATTCCTACTATTAGCTCACATCTCTACATATTTATTTGTTTGTTTATTTATTTATCTTGGTGGAATTTTCAATCGTTAATAAAATACATTTTAAAGCGCTCAACTGAGCTGAAATTTTATATACATGATTATTTTAGATGACAATACAATAATTTAATTGTAATTAATTAAAATTAATTGATTAAAAATAATTATTCAGAGAATTACAAATACAGCCACGTTGGCATCATTTTTGGCGACTTGTGTCAAAACTTGAAAAGGTTTTTTTTTCTCACGTTTTAAAGCATTCAGTTGAACTGAAATTTTATTTATACGATTGTTTTGGATGACAATACGATACTTTAATGATAATTAATAAAAATTAATGACCACTTAATGTTGTGATTCTGTCATATGTATATATATATAGCAGCTATAATACTTTTCTTGGTTGATCTAAGTAGGAATTAACTTAAAATTTTTTTTATATTACTTGTTATAAAATATAACTGAATATTCGAGTTTTCTTGCGATATGCTGTGGTAATAGAGTGATGTACTGTGAGCATCCTTCTCATTAATTGATTGGTTCTCTAAATTACGAAGTTCATTACCAGCAGTACTTGCACAACTTTAAACTATATTCATAGACTTTCCTAGTGGAGTGGCAACACTGATTTCAATAAAAAGTGAAGAAGTTCGAAAGTAATTCATGCATTATCGATAATTTTATAAAATAATGTACAGTTTTTGTTAGCTGTTTTAAAGTTTCCAAAAAACTGCCTTAGATTATAGTTCATTCTATATAATTTAGTGTAACTTTAGTAGATTATAAACTTCCTAATATATTTTTAAAATATAAAAATCCAAGCCAAGGTAGCCAAGTTTTTAATATAAAAGAGAGTCCATGGTCACAGTAAGTTTGGGAACCACCATTGTGTGTGTGTGTCGAGGAACAAAATTCCAAAACTGTTTATTACACAACAAATTTCAAACTTGAAATTAATCCTTGTTGTTTCTTACCAAATATGCCCCGTACATAACAATATTTTGTTTATTTTAAAATTAATCAAAATAATTTTCTTTTGTCGATAAATGGAAGTCAAACTCAGAGCTTCTTTGTAAATGGAAAATATGCAAAAATACGCTCAATATTTATATAAATTTGTGTTTACGATCCGTGCACGTGTATTAATTATAAACTGTCATTAAGTGCACAAATATTCTATTAATACTTTATTGTTCACTTAGTCATATAAAGCTATAAAATTGATTTTATTGTCTTAGTATAATCGAGGGAAAATATTAAACATATTTTACATAAAAAAAAAAATCTTTCTTCCATCAGAAATGATAAATACCTTAAAAGTTTTTATCATTTGAAGACAGACCCAGAATATTATTGCAGGATTTATAACATAACCCTAAAAAGGAAATGATATTGCTTCCTGTGGGGATCGCCTTTATGCCCGCAATACCTTTGACTTTACACAGAAAGAGGTGTCAAAAGAGCAGGATTATTTAAATGTATAGCATTTTCTACACACTGCCCATATAACATTGTTAAGCTTCACTTATGGGTCATTCAATAAGCATGCTTATTATGTGTTGGTAGCTGAAACTACTCATTTACTAGCCCATTTAAAAAGTCAAGGTGGGGTAAAAATAAGGCGTTGTCCTTAAAAGCAGACATGCTATTCACGAAATGTATGCAGAATTGATCCGTTGAGGAGGCATATACAATAATGTTCAACATCATTCGTTTATTACTGAGTCGTAAAAGGAATTGAGATTAGTAATGATTTTTTTTTCTTGCTTTTAAAGCTCAGGCATTGCATTAATTATCATCCTAAGAACTGTAATTACTTCCTAGTTATGAAATTGTTTTTTAAGAGATTTTTCTTAAGAGTAACTTCGGAAGACAGGTTCATTCAAGATTGGTTTTTTCTGGCTTTCATCATGTCTTTTATGTGTTTGTCATTTTATATAACCTATGTAATTCAGTTTTAAATTTTATTTGATTGTTATTTTGTTACATAATGTTAATACTCGGATGAAAAGGGGAAATTGTAATGTTAAACTGCTTGGGTGGATAGTAGATTGGTATGAATAAAATAAATATCTAAGGATTTAATGTATTTATTAAAATGTTTTAATATTTGTATTAATATTAATTTTTATTTCAATTTTACTCGAGTATAGAAAGAAAAAAAATTGCCTTTGACAATGCAAAAATTCACATATTGTTCTATATGTAATATATAAACATATGTATACGAATCAAAATTAATAGAAATTTAAGGGGATGAAACATTTTCTATTTTAAGTTTTTTTATTATTATAAAACTCTAGTTAGATTTTAAAGCATCGTATAAGGGCATAAGGCTTTAATTATTATGAAGTTCGAAAATATCTTTCAAGATACATTTTTATTATACGTACATCTCTTATAAAATATAAAGAGCTTCTGAAGGTGACAAAAAAAAAACACCTTCAAAATATATCATTTCGTAATTTATATTATATTCTCTTTTTCACGAAATACATTTATTGAATATTTATAGTAAATTGAAATGCGAAAAAAAAAATATTCATGTACAGATGTGTAAAATGACAAATATATATCTCTATGATTATTTATGACGTATACATTACTAAGAGATTTGTTTAATAACAACAAAAATTATACTGAAAGCATTATTTTTGCTGGATTATCCTTTTTGGATATTTATTTATAAAAGAATATTTGTTAGAATTGAGTTTTTTTTATTATTTATTGGCTGTATAAAATATATTTTATTTTTGCTTCCAATACGAGAATATTAATATATAAAATGTAAACAATATCTCCAAAATTATAGTTGATCATTCCTTGAAGTTAACAAACATGTATTTTAGTTCAATGATATATAACAATTACCGAAATTCTGTTTCATCATCAGTTTATACTTTTAAAAACAAAATGTTTGAATAAAAGACACACGATATCGCTATATTGTATAATTACAATGTTAGCTTCAGGATATAGTATAGGTATTAAATCAGCGGCCAGCAAACTTTCAGAAGAGAAGAGAACCAACTTGTAAGTGAAACAACATAATTAAAGTATCAAAGAGCTTTTTGTTCGTATACGTGTGAGCAGAAGAGGGGGGGGGGAGGAGAGGAAGAACATTCAGAATAGTTTTGCGAGTTTTTTTTAATAACTTTTAACTAAAGTTTTATTCAAATTACTATTTTTCGTTACTTTAAAAATCAAGAACTATCGACGATGCTTTTATTGATGCAGCTTAATTTAGAAGAAAAAAAAAAAAAAAAGATTACTTTCAAAATATAATGTTGAGGATTAAACTTTCAAACTCGTGGGAAAATGTCCGTACCGGTAATACTTTTAGCTCTTTATTCTTTTCTACTTTTTTGCTCACACTCATAATTAAAATTGACTTCGGATGTTTTTGTATGTAAAAATCATTTCAACATTATTTTTATTAACTCTTAAACATATTATAAAAGAAATGCGGGTTTTTTTTTTTTTTTTTTTTTTTTTAATTTTTGTAAGGGATTTAAGTACATCTCTTGTCCATTAACTAGTGCTCTCGAACTTATGTATGCAAAAAGTAAACTTTGCAGAAAATCTCTTTATAGAATCTCTACCCATGGTGGCATTCTTTACCAATAAATTAGAATTTAACTGCTTTAGAACAAACTGTAATATTTTAATTGAGTTTCATTAAACTTTGTTAATCGAAAACAATTTGATACAGAAATAATTGTCTTAAGCTAGTCAAATGTTTAAATGTATATACAAATGCAGATAAATTTTTCAATGGATAGTTAAAAAGAAAAGAAAGAGAAAGAAAGCAATGTATTTTTAAAGGACATAATTATTTTTTTAATGATACATAGAGGCAGATGTGTTAAGAGCCGCAACCAACAATGCAAAAGAGCCTCGGTTTGCCGACTAGTGAACTAACTCATTACGTAATACATCACGATTAATCAATTAGCATTCTAAAAATGAAATAGTCACTTATTAGATAATATCTTGCTACACTATGTTACACTTTTATTCAATTCCTCCAGTTTTTATATAACGCAAAATAGATTTCCTCTTTTTTTTTTATCAAAACAACTTCCTTTAAATCATTCATTGAATAGCTATAATCTATTTATTTTAGAGAAAAAGGAACCAATTTAAATCGGTCAAGAGCTTTCTCAATTGCTCCTTTTTGCCTGCTTTTATGCAAAGGCTTACCTTACTGAGTTATTTCTCAAAAACGTAATGAATCGGGTTTAACATAACACTGCTATGCCAACGCATGCGAATCCAGATTTGCGTGAGGGTTAAGTGTTAAGAGGAAGTGGATGTTTCAATTGCTTATTTGATAAGAAAATCCTTTTTCATCACCAAAATCGAATGAAAAGGTATTATATTTGAATCTTCGAATTATGTGGTTATTAGTAAGAACATGCTTCCTGTCTAAGATTACGTGCAAATAAATTAATCTTCCTCTTATATTTGGAAGTTAAATTAACATACCTTATCATTTCGTGCATGTCTGACAGCTTCCGTTTTCAGTGTTTGTAATAATCTAAATTTAAATAATGTAACAATTTAATGGTCAAAACATATTTTGTTTCCCGTATTAAATATATTTAAATATATTAAAATAATTTTAAATAAACAGAAATAAAAAGCTGTGCTTTTTAATTAGATTTAAGAATTCTTTAAAAAATAGCAAGAAAATTTTATTGATAGTTTTGAGTTTTATATAATTAAAATCTATTTGTACACAAACTTTACGGAGAAAAAAAATTGTTTGGGTGGTTTTAAAATTTAATAAAAACAAATATCTTACAATAATTTTTTCTCAAACATACACACACAAACATTTAATCATTTTTACCTAACTTTTTAATAACCTAATATATCGCATTTTTAAGCTTTTACAACAATAAATTCCAATTTCAAATTTACAAAATTTACAAATTTATTTTACAAAAAAAGTACGAAATTACTGTTATATCAGAAAATGAAACTATTGCCTGCATAAACAATTTAGTTTTTAAAAATTATTGCGTTTATCCATAAATTTTTATCTAAAAGTATAAATTGGGAGCTAATTTAAATATAATTTAGAATTTTAAATAAGAAACATATTCCCTTTAATTTAATATACTTATTGCGATACATTTTATTTCTTTTCATAAATTTGAAATGCTTTTATTATTTTTTTTCTATTGATTAAAGTTTACATGAAAAATCTGGTCTCGAATACAAAAATGGCCTCAAAACATTTTTGAAAAGTATTATTCCGAATGTTTAATTTGTGATTATGTAAGGATAATTAGAAAAAAACTGCCCATTCTTATTAGCATTTTTACGAAAGATATTTTAAGAAATTTTTTATTTTAATTATTATAATTTTATCTGCCTCCCATATTTAAATTTTGAAAATTTATGTTACTTGTAATAGCTACAACTCTCCTATTACATCAGTTTGTACAGAGAAAAGTATTGTTGATGATGTATTAATTAAATTCTACTAATTTTATTCAGTGAAATATCTCAGAACTGTTAAAGTAAAAATCCATTTTAACAAGAATCAAGCACTTTCTCTTAAAAAAAAATAATAGCTGGCATTGATGATATTTTACTATTTTAAGACAATTATTTTTTAAAAAAAAGCATTTTCAAAAGAAAGGAAAAAATATTATTGTGTATTCCCTTAGCTACGCATCTATACATCCGACCAACTTTTGAAAAATAAGGAAAAAATTCAAGGAAATAGAACAAGATTAATAAAAAAGAAGAAATTAAATTAATGATACATAAATTTCCGAACTTCAAATATTCAAAAATATTGACGTCACTAATTAAGTATTCATGCACTTTCTCTACAACTAGAATTCCAGTAATTAGCTTGTTTATTAAATAATTAGATATATTAATCAAAATGTACCGAAATGGACTCAATGTAATAAAAAAAAAGGGAAAATAATTTCGTATTCTAAATGATAAGTACTTTTTAAAAATATTCCATCGTTGGTATAAATATATCGTTCAACAAATTTCGATATCAAAACAATAATCCTGATTATTTGTTATGAGATTTATAGAAATTGAAATACTGTTGTAAAAGTGATTAATATTAACCCAAAGTAATATAAAAATAGTTTAGCTTAATTCAACTCTTTTGAATAAAAAAATATCTCAACAATTGCTGCAAAATCTTATTACAGTTTCAAAAAAACTTGAGTTTTATATTAAAGATAAAAACCCTTTATGATAAACTGTTCAACCTTTCTTCAAGGGTCTTCAAGAGTTTTGAAACCGAACTTTCTCCCTCAAGAAATTATTTGACATTAAACAGATTCTTAGATTTTCCTGAAATTAAATATCCTGCAAAATATTTCGAAATAGAACAGAAAGAATTATTTCAGAAAAATACAAAATCATACAAGTTCACAGCAATATAAAAACTATTGAATTCGTTTTTTCTTTAGGTATGTATTATAGGAATTACTTCTTTTTCAGATAGTGCACATTAAGTTCACTAAATGAACATTTTTTTCTCAATATATATAGTAATTTTTTTTATATGAAAATTTATCAAAATTATTTTCTTCAAAACAATATATATATATATGTATCTGAATACTGGTATCATCGAAAAATTCACCTTCATATAAACTCTCCTTCAAAGTCTTCCGAGAATTCTTTTTAAGGGTATTAAACGTGATATATACCAGATTGATACAATAAAAGCGTGTAATTTTGAATTCCATAACCTTATAGATAATATATTGTTAATAACTGTGTTCATGTTCTCTAAACATGCACGTACTGACTGTTGCCAGTTTCAATTTATTTCAAAGAATCTCGTAGATCTTCGTATTCGATTATACGTAAAATAAATCTTTTTCTTTTTTTTTTCAAATGAAACTTTTTAATTTAGCTTCATTTTTTATTGTTGAAATTATTTTTCCATGTGATGATCTACTTCACAAATACTGTAAGGTTTATCCGGTTTTCATGAAATGTGTTAATTATTTTCCAAATTCCATTTTATAAATTTTTTTTTTTTAATTTTCCTTCTTTCGAAACTTTTTTGTTTTTCCTTAAAAACCATTAAAGACGTTCTTCACATTCCACACTTCTTCAAAACAGTATTTATTTTTGAGTAAACTTAATTTCCTCTGAACAGATATTACGAGAAGAATTTGGAAAAAATCACTTAAGTTTGAAATCTTCAATTAAGGAAATATTATTTTTTTTCTTTAAAGAGGAACAAATATTTGTTAAAGCAGCTTCTAAAATAAATTTACTGGGAATTAAATACTTAATGAAGCAAAACTTTCCGTCTACTGCCAGATGTGATATCTTCATTCTCTATTGTTACACACGAAGAAGAAAATACAAAAGGTCGTTGTCTTCAAATAATACAACAATAAGTAAATTTCACTTCTGAAAGTATTTTTCTATGACTTCTGAAAATATTTGTGCTGATTTATTTTAATATCAGTTACTCATAATGAAACCGAATGAATCCGTGAAGTAATACGGAATGAACATGTCATGCTTCATTAATTGTAGCAAATAAAAAGAGAAAGTTTTCAGATCATTTTATTACAATTAATCATTATTGATACTCATCTTCAATTTTTCAATTGTATCTCGATAAAAAATTATTCAGATCAATTTTAGATATTTCAGAGCAGCATAATTCATTGAAATACAGATACCTTTATATGCCAATTCCTATTCACTTCACTTCTTCTTCATAATTATCTAATCTCGTAGTTTTTAATAGGTTATTATTTAGAACAATGTATATATTCTTTTATGATAAATTTATTATTGATTGTATGTTTTCGAATGGGAGTGGTTGAAAATACTTCTGCTTTCCGTGATATCGATCAGACGATTTTAGTCAAAGTTGAAATTCAAATAATTTTACTTATTTACGAATGGAACAATTTAAATGTGGCGATGTATTGCATTTCTAATTTACAAATCATTGCGTATAGAAAAACACAAAAATGACAGTTACTTTTATTTAAGTTAGTGAAACAAAAATGGAGAATTAAAATGTTTGAGACTGTTCATGTTTTTTTTTTAAAAAAATCTCGAATTGAGGGATGAAATAAATGTATAAAAATATATTTTCTATTACTTTTTATTAACTTCAAATTAATTTTCAGAAAGAACAAGGCTTAATTTCTTTCTTTGATATGGCCGTCATAGTAGTATATATTTGAAGTTCTTGTCTTTACTTTGCTCTTAAGGGAGTTAAAGATAAGAGGATAAAGTATGCTTAAAAATATTTGTCTTTGGAAATGAAGAACACAGTAAAATATTAAAAATACTGAACTAATATGCTGTAACTAATAAAATCTCAACCGAATTTTTATGGGCTTTATTAATTACATCTCTATTATTTTCTCTTACTGTTCCATGCGTGATAACTTGATAACTATATTACTTTTTGCTATCATAATTCATTTCTTAGAAAAATTGTCTGTGTTGTTATTTATTACGCTTTTACTCTAATGTAACGTAAATACTCTCAATTTTCTAAATAATTTATATTTATTTAATTTCATTCACATTTATTAAAAAAATTATAACGTATGTATTTTTTTTATTTCTAATGGGCTGTGGATTGGAGTTTTTCCATTGCAGACCTAGTACATTCCCCAGAGGCTGGTATCTCTTTTTAGTAGGGCACCATATAGGCGGATACCGATCACCGCAGGTAATTTTGCAGCCTAGTTTCCTCCCTAGAGGGAGGAACCTGAGCTCTGACGATGCAAATCTGTACTGAATTTAATTTTGCCGAGAGCACCCAAGCCAAACAGACACTCTGGGTATTTTTTACATGCCGTATAATCATACGACATGGCCGCTGTCGATTTTCTGCATCATGAAAATCCTCTAACTTTAGCCGGGGCCGAACCCGCAACCTTGGGCTCAGAGGGCCAGCGACAAACCAACCGTGCCGCCCAGCCAGCACGTATATAATATAAATAATATATATAATAATTTAAAGCTGTCTTCCACAATGATCCTTACCTGATAACTTAGAAACCATTGCTCCGTCTTAACTTAAACATTTTTTTTAAATCACTTTTAATTTATAATTATTTTTTAAAAGAGAAAAACATTTATAAACATTTTCTAATGTTTCAAATTTATTTACAAATAACTGAAATATTCATTAATAACACTTCTGTGAATGAAAATTGGCCCGACACCCTTCCTGCAAATTCATAGGTAAAATGTGACCTCCTGAATCCGAATATGATTTCCATTTTGCCTCATTACCCATCATTTTCTCGGGGACACTCCTTTCTTCGTATTTATCACTGTTCATTGATTTTTATGGCCACGAACTCGACTTAGAGGGAAAAGGATTATTTTAACCGCTAAATGTCTTCTGAGAGGCTATGAGGTGAAAAGTTCTAAAGCATCAACATTGTAGAAAAGGGATAGTAAGGGGATTCTCCTTATATTTTAAAAAAAATATCTTTAAAAAAAATCGGGTTTTTTTTTCGCTATTTTTTCATTTATTTTCTATATATTCCAGCTTCTAACGCCTCTCCCCTACATAGACTTCTTTTTCTCCATCCAAATACCCCACACACAAATAATAATATATAACGATACTTGGTTAAAATGGGATGAGGAGGAGAGTTTACGAAGCAGTGAGAGGACATAAATAAGAAAGAGCCCTAAGAGCCCCCCACACAAAAATTAGCAAAATGGTATCAAAGCTCATTATTATTGTTTTATTTATTTTATTATTATTTTCTAGAGTGGTATATTTTATGTGTTAAACAAGATAACAAAAATAACATAAGTAAGTATTCCAAGGGGTTTTCTTAATTTATAAAAAGGAAATTCAGAAGTGAATATCGGTGAAATACTTTCTAGCATAATAATTTCTTTTATAAGTAAGGCTAAGAAAAATTAAAGACCATAATTATAAAAAAAAATATAATTTTTGTGAGTAACTTCAAGAATTTTAAAATTCTTTTATTAATTTTTAGATTTAATGAAGGATAAAACAAATTAAGTGAGCTTTTAATGACATGTTAATCTAAAGAGTAAAATAATCGTTGGATGTCTTAAAAAATAATACGATTTTTATCGGTAACACACACAAATATTTTTCAAGGGAAGGGGGGCAGGGTCGAAAAAATCCACCATTCTTGCATCATACCTCTAAACGCCCCACTATACATATTATTTTGATTTTGTCGGGAACAAAAACAGTAAAAAGGAAATTATTTAATTAACAATTAGCATTAATTTTTAAAATAAATTACTAATAACAAATACTCAATTAAAAAATTTTACGTACTGTATACGCGTAGGATTATCATCAACAGAAAAAAAATCTAGGGTTATTTGTGGTCTGGCCCCGTAGACGCGCGCCCCCCGGGAGGGCGCCACTGATTCTCATACATAAATAGGTTATTTTGTACAATTGATTCATTTACGTTCCCAATTAATATCAAACTATTTAAATGAGATTCTTTAATTTTGGAATATATGAAAGCACACACCGATAGGCCATTTTGAATCCGTGATCACATGTTAATCTTCTTGAAAAAATTCTTTCCTTCTCCAACCTAAGCCAATGCATCGATTTAAATGCATAAAGCATAAACGTCCGAAAAAACAAAATATAACGAAAGTGCTTTTATAATTACATTTTTCCTTCTATTTCTGAAAATATTTTATGTATATTTTAATGATTCATTTCCGAGTTTTAGGAACCACCAGAAATACTTAAAAATATTTTTAAATATCCGAAGAAAAATGTAATTCTAGAGAAGCCTTAATTTTTATTTTATTTTATTTTATTTATTTTGTTCTTTCGGGTGCTTTTTGAATTCAAATTGATTCATTAGTCTAAGCTTTAGAAGTTCCTTAAGATTAACATTATGTTCACGAATTCAAAAAAGTGGTGGAAGGATGTTTTTATTGTTTAAATGAGAGAAGCCGAGTTTTTTTATCAATCAAAACAATAAAAACGTTTACAGATTTTTCAAATTTTATTAATTTAATTTCCTTTTCTTAGATTTAATCCCATATGAAATAATTTTATAACTCTGTCATATGGGATATGTCACTTAATAATATTAAATGAGGTAGCCAATACAAAAGTAAAGAATTTACCCTGCTTAATATTATGAGTTAAATTTATTTTTCTCGAGTTAACAATTTGTTAAGCTCTTCCAAAATTGAGCTCACATTAAATTTCTGAAATTATGAAAACTATAATATGTTATAAATTTATATTTTCCAATATATGCTTCTATGCATTGATATACAGAGTGATTATAACTAAACCTCTATATACAGCATCATGCTGCCAAAACAAATGAATAGAAATTACCACTAAATGTGGTGTATAGACTCAAGATAAGCGAAAGTAATTTTAAGAAAAAAGGAATTCAAAATGTCTGCTAGGTGGTGTCTTGTACTGAAAAACTGCAAATTTAATTTTAAAAAATGATCCACAAGGCATGCAAAAATAGTTTGAACATGTATTGACTTTTTTTTTTTGTCTCTATGCCATCGTTTAAAGGGTATAAAAACAGTCTAATTTGCTGAAATAGGTATAAATTATAGCTAAATGTCTCGCGCGAGTGCAATAGTTATTAATCATATTATGTTCAATGTGCCCGCCATGGTGTACTTGAAAATTTTCAAGGCGATGAACAGTATGTTCAACAACATATCGTAACCAATTTGATGTGATGTTTTGTACATAAGCATAACGAAGTTCGTCAATCGTCACACACCTTCACGCAGTCGCGTAACGGAAAGCATTTGGGCCCCCCTGCAAAGTCAGATTTTAGGCCCCCAAGTTGGATTTTACAATGGATAGGTACTTGGCACTAGTCAATCTTTGCGCCCCCTAGAACCTTGCCCCCCCCGCACTGCGGGGATTGCGGGGGTGTACGTTAAGCCACTTCCTTCACGATAAACTATTTTATTTAAGGTCCATTATCAGAAATCAAAAGGAGTCCGATCCTTTTGATTTTTCCCCTGTCCTATGCATTCACTTATTTACATTTTGCTACCAATAAATATTGTTCTGAATGGTTCAAATCGCTTATTGAACAATTCAGAGCCGTGTAGATCACCTCCTTTGTTACACTTGTCGATATTCCGCGTAAGAGGAACCAAGAAGATATTTTTGAACTTTTTTTCTTTTTCAATTTCCTGAAGCTGGTATAAAGTCTATAAACAAAATTTAGAGGAAATCTGCCTATTCATTTTAGTCGCAGGATACCGGTTATAGAAGTTGTGAAGAGTAAAAGTAACTAATTCCAGAGTTCATATCCGATCCATCCTAGATTATACATGGAATAAAAAAGTTACATAAAACCTTATTTGAGCTTGAAAGTCTTAACACTTGAGTTGGTTAAAAAATTTCCTGCGATTGAAGGTTAAATTCAAGCTTGTATGACTGCAACTTAGAATTACAAGGTTTGTCGTTAATATAGTACACCATTTTTATAGCGTATATGAGTTAAATCAAATATAAAATAATAATCTTATCTGCAAAGCATATTAAATAATTATTTTTGTTTTTTGGGGTCTGAAAATTTTTGAAAATATTAATAAAAATGCCATAAGAAACCAATCTGATACAGAGCTGATTTCTAATACAGCAATCCGGATTTTTATTGCACAAATATTAGTGTTTTAGTTTTATAAAAAGTGTAAAAAACATCATTCACACGGGATAGATGTAATATTATGAACTATTCATTTTTAGTCAACATTCTTTGTCTCCGTCAAAGTGCCATTAATGCAAGATTACAGTAAAGATTTTAAAATTCTCCTAAAATATTAATCAATATTTATTTTGAAATGATTTTTAGAAGATTACTTATATTTCTAAAAGTTTACTGTGCTTTAGAGACTCCAATTTCTTTGTATTAATTACGGTTACTTAAGTAAGTTAAGGCATCGGATCGTTGCTCGCGTGTCATGAGATCGAGCCCAGTACCACTAAAGACCCACCGTGTAGGGGAGCGATGCATGTTAAATCTGTCGAGAGCTCAAACTTCCTCCCATTGGTGTGATAGTTAGAAGAGGGGGCAGCTCAGGTGTCGTCCTCGTCACTTGACCATGGTTCAAAATTACGACTTTCGTCGCCAAAAGCCCTCGTGTAGCTTAATAGTGCGACGTTAATATATTCATTCACTCACAATCCAACCTCATATGATGATTTGAAAACCTAATTGAAGTTGATTGAAATGTCTGTATAACTTTCTTTGGTGAAAACAAAATTCAAATTCACAACTCAACTTTTACATCACCGGTTTTGAAGATAGCAATCACCCCCCTTTGGATGTGCAGTACAGGATTCTGCAAAGAGAGATGGCGTATTTAATGTCTTTAAAAATAAACTAATTGTAAAAATAAGAATAATAATTTATCCTGAAAACCAGCTTACGGGTGCATAGAAATGCATATCGAATTAATAAGAATTATTTATAATTAAACGTTATAAGCTAGGTTAATACATCATTCTAGGTACACTGACGATACACAAATGTTTTTTTTAAATCAGAAAAATTTTCAAGCATATTTTTTATAAATGCCAGTAAATTAAAGAACAAACACACAAAATTGAAAATTATAAACATCGTATATATCCCAAGGAAATCATCCTCTTTAATCAAATCAACTCAAGAATAAAACTTTTAAAAACAGATTTTTTTAAAAAATTAGATCATTACTACAGTTGTATTATTATCTAAAAAATGTTTAATGTCGTTAAGGTATCCGACTACGTTCGGAACCGTGATTTTAAAAAAGCGCATAAATGGATAATTGTCATGATATTTAGTGTCAGATTAGAATACATGTATAAAATTGTTTTAAGGACATTTTGACAAAAAAAATTATTTAAATACAATATTTCGGCAAAAAATTAACTCAGAATAATTTTTTTTCCAAATGATCTCCTTTTGTGAAAAATGCTTCTATTATAATATTTTGCCTGTATATATCTCAGACCTCCTTACAAAGGCTCAACTAGAATTTTTGAAATATATAACTTAGAAGTGGGTTTATCCATATTTTACGACAACAGATGGGAGCAATTTTAAGAAAAAAACGCCAATAATTATTTAAATTGGTGGTAACTCTGAAAATAATGTGAATTTTTCAAAAATTCTAGTTGAGCCTCTGTAGAGAGATCTGAGCTATATACAGGCAAAATATTATTATAGAAGCATTTTTCACAAAAGGAGAACATTTGGAAAAAAGATTACTCTAAGTTAATTTTTTGCCAAAATATTGTATTTAAATAATTTTTTTTGTCAAAATGTCCGTAAAACAATTTTATACATATATTCTAATCTAAGTGACACTTAATATGACAATTAACCATTTATGCACTTTTTTAAAATCACGGTTCCGAACGTAGTCGAATATCTTAATATATCACAAGGAAACTAAGTCAAAAAAGAATGTCAAGGAAATGATGCCCGTGATATTACTGAATCAAAGTGATGAATTTCCGTTTCCTCTTTAAATTTAAGGAGCAAAAACTTTCTAAAAATGTTTGTTATTTAAAAAAATATATATTTTAAAAATGCAGAGTTTTCCTCAGCAACATTAGTTGTTGACAAACTGAATAGGATTTGGTAAATTGAAACGACATACCATATTTTAATAAATAATTTTTTCCCTTTCATGCAAATATTTCCGTAAAATGTAATATATTCCGATAAAAAAGTTATTTTAAAATTCAAGATTTTCATTTTTTACTAAAAATAAAATAAAATAAGTTTAAATTTCCCGAAACTCAAACATTTAATTTTATGTTTCGGCTTCAGTTACTGTGAGGGTTTTGATTTTATTTAATTTAGTTTTTTTTTCTGATTACTTAATTGAGGTATGAAACGAATTTCAATGCCTCACTTCTTTTTTCAAATTTCTTATGGTTGAAAATGAGATGGTTCAGTAATTTAACTGTTTAAAATCATTTTAAAAAAAACGTAAAAAGCATATGACTGCTCAACACGAATTCAGAGTTTGAAGAAATTATTGTAGGTTTTCTTTTTAAATAACTCAAAAATAAAATGCTTTTACCCATTATACAAATATCTTCAACAATTACCGTCAATACATGTACTTATTTTGATAAACAACTTTAAAATATAAGAGTTATATCTACAATAATGTATAGTATTAATTCCTATATAAAATAAAGAGACTTAAATATAAGAAACAGGAAATTTGACTTTTAACTGGGGAACATGTTAAAATTACGGAAAATGTCCCTATAATTTCTATGATACTAGCACTTGTTAAACTTGAATACACACACAGAGACATACGCATGCACACACATACATACATGTGTGTGTGTGTGTGAGAGAGAGAGAGAGAGAGCGTGAGAGTTTATTAACGTCGCACTATCAAGCAAAACGAGTGCTATTGGCGACGGACCTCGTAATTTTGAACCTCAATCAAGTGACGAAGACGCTACTTGAGCTGCCCCTCCCCTCCAAACTACCACACCACGTCAACTGGAGGACTTTGAGCCTCCGCAGATTTAATGTGTATAAGCCAATCTACACGGTGGATCTTGAGGTGTGTGTGTATGCATATATGCATGCATGTACTGGAAAGTAAAGTAAATTAAATACTTCAAAACTTCAATTCCAGAACTAGAAATCTATAAAAACAATGTGTTAATCCAGTCTAAGCTTAATAAGTTTTAATATGTATTATATAATTAATGTACATTACTTTTTTTTCTATCAAAATTATTTCAAACAAGAATGTTTCGCAACCATAAGAAAGTTCTTATGCCAGAGATTAAATAAATACTATTTTTAAAATCAGCGCAATAAATTTTACTCAAGTTATGTATTCTATGCATTCCATACAAACTCTGTAAAGAATTACATTTTGTAGGGTAATGCAATTAACCAAAACTATTTCTTTTGTTAAGAAAATACCTTTGGGTGCATATGAACTAAATAAATGATTAATAATTTTGCATTCAGAATTTTTAGGTCATTAAACATTAGACACTTTCAAACAATCTGCTCTTATAAATCAAATGATCAGTAAACTTAATTTTGTTGTACATAACTTAAGTTTTTCCTAAGCGAAAAAGAGAAAGAAAAATTTGACTAGTAAATGACCCAAACTTTGAGTGCAGCAGATTATCTTATCTCTTTTTCGTTGTATCTCTTTTCAAAAACCAAGACTTCTGTGACTTCCTGTTCTTTTGTTTTAGACATCATTCCTTGTATACACTATTGAATAACTCTTTTATGGATAAAATAGAAACAACGGCTCACTGAACATAGCAATTATATCAAGATAAAATCTTTTCAAGGTAAAGTTACTCTTTCAGCATGAAGCAGCTAATAAAAAGTGAATGGAAAACAATCTATAGAAAATAAAGCAGTAAACATTGGAGATTTGAAGTCTCCTTCCTAGTTTCTTAACAATTCAGAATTATATCCTGTTTTTTTTTTAAATAATATGATGAAATTAATAATCGTTACCATGAGTGACTATATACCGTAATCATATAAATGCCATGAGTTATCTCATGATGTCTATTCTTAAGAATATATTTAATTTAAAAGTCTGTGTATTTTCTTCCATTTAAGTCCTACGAACATTTTGTATTTTCTTGCATATATGTTTCTTGATGTTACTCTTTTAAATATTACTAGAAAAAGTTTGAATTTATTCAGGGGCTTATTTAAATATGTATAATTAACAAAATTATGAACAAGAAATCTGTTATTGCAACTATTAAATTATTACAGCGGAAAAGTAAGTAAAAAAATGAGCCATACAATTCAGTTAAAAAATTGGACTACAATCGAAAAATTTTTTAATTCGCAACATTAAGTTAAGAATGTAATTACAAATTTAAATTTGAAGTTCTGGATCATTATTTTAAAGATAAAATTAGAAACAAACTTAAAAATACGATAAAAAAAAATATATAAAAAACACCCCGCCAAATGCAAAAAAAAAAAAAAAAAAAATTCTCTTAGTTTTAAAACCAGTTAAAAGGTTAGCAATTGAATAAATGCGCTGAAAAATAACATAGAAAAACAAAATGCTTTTAAGCTATTAATTTAGGTGCTTTTTTCACAAATCAGAAGTACCAAACTATAGAAATAAATTAACAAAAATATTATAGTAAAAAAATATGTTATAAGTAAGTTAAATTAACTATTAATAATCTATCTATTTAACAATAGTTATATTTCTAATGTTTGATGTGAATATTTTTATTCATTCAAAATAACATTAATATGCTCATCAAAATATTTTTCTAATATTTATTTATTATATAAATGTGTTTTATTTTGATTTATTTTTTAAAATTTCCATCAATGTATTCTATTTGATAAATTCATAAAATTTCACAGTTGATTAACGGTTAATGCTTGTCAAATTTTAAACTATAAAAGAAACATGTCAGATTTCATTTAAATTATTCCATCGATACCCTAATTAATGAAATGTAAATTAGCTTAAAATTTTGATTGGTCTAAATTATTTTAGTAACAGTTAATTTAAAACTGTTTTCATTCACAATGATTTTAAAGATATTTCGTTATGGTAAGAGGAATTGATTAACTATACTTAGTTATAAGAAAGAGAAAAAAACTAGAATTTTAATCAGCATGAAACACAATTTTGAAATTAATTTTAATTTGTTTTTGAACTTAATTTAAATTGCCTATAATTTATTATTTTGTAATAATAAATGAACATTATGTATTTTTTTTTTAGTATACATTTTGATAAAATTTTCTAATAAACTGTCTTAAGTCATCTTCCATTTCTCTTCTTACAGAAGAATGTACAGTTTTCAATTAATATTTAAAAAATAATAGAAATGAATAACCTTTTAATGTATTTCAGTATAAAATTCCCGTCCTATATTGAATATTTTACTTCAGTATTCAATCAATTCCGTGAAAAGTATCATTAACTCAATTATGACATTCTTCTGTCAAATAAATAATCAATTTTTTTAATCAATCTTAATGTTTTTACTTGTTTCTGTTTTTAAATATCGTTTGAATATTCATCATTTTAAAAACCAAGTCATATAGTTCTGACTTCGATATAATTTTTAATCTCTAGATACGAGGTGCCAACGGTAGCCTAGTCTGACGTTTGAGATAAATAACGGTAGCGTGATATTGATCGGCTTGAACATTTAGTTTATTTACGCCACAGCTATTATTTACAGATTATGCATTGAAGTTATTAAAATTATATTAAAAGATTACTAGAGTTTAAATGATGTGGTTTGTGTGAGAGAGGAGTTCTTTTCGGGGTCTGCTCACTTCGAAGGTTCAAAGCATCTCTTCCTTTCTCTGCTTCGGGGATCAGTGGCCAGAGCTTTTTTAGCATCTAATTACATCCTGCTAGTGGTGGGAAAGGGTCCCTCGGGATATCAAAAGGTTACAGGGGTGGTCCCAGGCGGGACCACCCAATAACTTTCAAAATGCACGTGTGATGATTATTTCCACAAAGAAGCCGGTTCACAGCTGGGAAGCGGGAAACGTTACACTAAAAATTAAAGTCACAGATTCGTGGTTGACTTGCCATGAGTTTGAGCCTTAGTGCAACTGAAGACCCGTTGTATTGTCGTGACCTCAAGTTTATTTAAATTTCTGGTTAGCGAGGTGGTGTCGCAGTGGTAGCCTAGAGGTCAGGGTCGCAGCCTAGAGTCAGAGCCCGGCGTATCAGGAGTTCAAGTCCTAGCGTCACTGAAGAATGACCGTGAATAGGGATTGATGCACGTTTAATCTAACGGGCTCTAAGACCTCACGTCGTCATGGTATGGAAGTTAGAAGAGAGGGGTGTTGCGCCTCGTCCTTGACCGAGGTTCAGAATTAAGAGGTCTGTCGCCAACAGCTCTCGTGTGGGTGTTTTTGTGCAAAATTAATAAACACTTACTCTCGCTCATTCTAATCAAATTATTCATGATTGCATAATAATTTCATTTAAGGTATCCGCGACTACGTTCGGAACCATCATTTTAAAAAAGCGGTATAAATGGATAATTTTCGAGATATTTAGTGTCACTTAGATTAGAATACATGTATAAAATTGTTTTAAGGACTTTGACAAAAAAATTTAATTTAAATACAATATTTTGGCAAAAAATTAACTTAGAGTACCTTTTTTCAAAATGTTCTCCTTTTATAAAAAATGCTTCTAAAATATAATAATATTGTATATATATATAAGTAAAGACTTCTCCAGAGAGTCTGAACTATCTTTTAAAAAAAAATTCACATTATTTTCAAAGTTACAATCAATTGAAATAATTATCGGCGTTTTTTTCTCAAAATTTCTCCCCTCTTGTCGTAAAACATGGATAAACCCACTTCTAAGTTATATATTTCAAAAATTCTAGTTGAGCCTCTGTACAGAGGTCTGAACTATTTACAGGCAAAATATTATTATAATAGAAGCATTTTTCACAAAAGGAGAATATTTTGAAAATTGAACATTCTATGTTCATTTTTTGTCAAAATATTATACTTAAATAATTTTTTTATTGTTATAATATTCTTAAAGCAATTTTATGTACATTTTCTAATCTATAAGTGACACTAAATATCACAAATATTATCCATTCATACGCTTTTACAAAATCACGGTTCCGAACGTAGTCGGATACCTTAAGCTATTTTAATCCTTCGCAAGTTCAGTACTTGTGTACTCAGAGTGGGTATACTTCATTTCTAATTAGCAACACACAGCAGTATTTAGAAAAAGATAAATTATCTCTAAAAGGTAAATAAAAATTATAGTATCATTGTTTTAAAGTACCTTTAAGCCAGCACATCTACAATTCTAGAAGATTTTTGCAATATGTAATTTAAAAATTAAGGATTTATTAGCTCCATAAAAGTTTCTTTAAAAGATTAAGTAAGATTACATCTGATCCTTTGTTTAACCATTAGCCATTGTTTTCTCTTTTGCTAATTGCCCGCTCAAAAACGACCTTAGATATTGTAAGATTTCATAAGAGAATGAAGTTAAATGTTCTCTTTATTTCTCTGTGTTCTTTCAGAGATAAAACCTCGGTCAATCAAAATGAGATGATGCACGATAATAGTCTTTATATAATTAGTACGTGATGGATGAATTCAGAAGGCGTATCTCATAGCATTCGTAGTGAACGTCTACCTGTTTTAACGAATATCGATTGAAACATTTCATTACGTAACTTGTCAACAAGTTGCTTTAAGTATTATCTTCAAAAAGTCAAGGCTAAATTTAATTAGTATTGTAAGCAAGATGTTCATAAAACTGCCTTCACCTAAAACTACCGAACAGAGTCTCAGAGTCAAAGCTTTTTCAGAAAGAAGACTTAATATTACGAAGTCTAGCATTATAATTCAAACTTGTTTTAGTAATTCCATAACTTGCAATGAATTAGATAGTTGTGTGTACAACATATACTGAAAGCCAAACGCTTCCATTTAGTCTATTAATCAATTTACATGTGAGGGTTATATTAACATCGCACTATAAAGCAACACGAGGGCTTTTGGTGACGAATCTCGTAGTTTTGATCATCGGTTAAGTGACGAGGACGACACCTTGTCTGGGAACCCCTCTCCTAATTTCCCCACCAAGCCAAAGGGAGGCTTTGAGCTAGACAGATTTAACGTGCATCAGTTTCCTCTACGCGTAGAGTCTTCAGCGGCACCAGGACTCAAACCTGAGACATGCCGTCCACGAGATTGTAACCATAACTCCTAGGCTACCATGGCTACTAATCAATTTATGGATTTTCGCGCGTTTTAAAAGGTATTACAAAATTAATCTAATCTTGAGGAAAACATAGAATAATGATTAATATGGAAGCCCAGTAGCTTAGTGGTAGCGTATCGCGTTTCCACGCCACATATTTGGGGTTCAAACCCAGGATTGGTCAAGGTCGACTCAGCCTTTCCTCCATTCAGTGCATTGATATATGAGTACCAAGCTTGATTGGGAATTGAACACTGGGGGATCCTTGTCAAATTGACCACCTGATCGGAAGATCTGCTCATGCACCTCAGTGCCCAAAGTCATCTAAACTGAGAAGGGCACAGTGGGCGGCCTTCTACGCGCTTTTACGCCACTGAGTTTAGTTTAATGATTAACATAAGTTGGAAAAAAATACAATTTACAACTAAGAATTTGTAAACTTGAAAAAATATCCCGGTCTAAATTTGACACTGGTTATATTTGTATAACAGCTATTTGAGGGTATTTTATTGTATGTAGAACCACATGTAAAATGACTACCTTATTTCAAAACATTGCTCTCTTCACTTACTTTCAGCTAAACTCCTTATATGTACAGAAGTAGAAAATATAACTCACTTTCATTTTTTACAAACAATTTCAGATAAAAATGTAGACTCGCTGGAAGAAACAAAATCGATATAATAGAACATAAGAATCAACAAGATAGAATAGATTATATGAATCAACCAAAACATGGGCGAGTCTTACACTATACACTCAGGGACGTCTTAAGGCAGGGAACAACTGGGCCCGGGCCCGGGGCCTCATCATTTTCTCTAATCAGCCTTAATAAGACCACACTTCACTCTCAGCCTTAATAAATTCAACGATTAAATATTATTTCCAGTTGTATTCTCAGAAAAATTGAAAATTTCGGACGTTATGTCAACTGGCTACATCTGATGACCATTGTTCACGTATAGGCCTGAGCCTATCAACATATACTATCATTACTCATTCAATCAAAAGGCGGCAGTTGGTCCAGCCGGTTTGTGCGATTGTAATACACATCTTTTTCGGGTTAGTGTTTATACGAGTTTTTGACAATGTATGCTATGTTATATCTATTTTTAAGAGGGGGCCTACATTTGTGTAGAGGCCCAGGGCCTGCTTTTGCGTAGGGTCCTAGGACCTCAAGAAGTTTTAAGACGTCTCTGTATACACTCATCTGATTTATACCGTAAAATTCGGCGTATAACGTGCACTTATTCTTTCCAGCTGCAATTTTGAATTTTTCGTCGTAACACGCACACACCCCTTCTCCTGTTTTTACGAAGGAACCTGAAATGTACGTGTGCAATGCTCTTATGTTTTGAAGTTTTTAATTTACTCGAGGTATTATTCAAAGCTTTAGAAAAAAATTAGCATACTTCTAGAATTACAACCCCTTAAGTTCATAAGGAATGGCATTTTTTTTAAATAAACAGTACTTCGATATACATAAAGCCTAATTTATTTATTTATTTTGCTTATCTCTCTCTCTCTCTCTCTCTCTCTTTGAACTCTCATTTTTATACCCGGCGTATAACGCGTACTCTTATATTTAGATCTTATTCTTTGTGTTAAAAGTGCTCGTTTAAAGCCAGATTTTACGGTAATTTCTTGAAATGTTTTTCAAATTACGTTCCTAAATTCCAAATCCATTTAATAGGTAGTATAATTCTTTCTTTCTCTCTCTCTCTCTCTTTAACATTAAATTAAAAATCAATTTCGTGTTAAAATAGGGAAGATAAAACACGGAATCTATTGCATAAAGAAATGCTAAAAGATACTAAAATGAATAATGCATTAAGATATGCTATTTTGCGTGAGTGAGTGTTTACTAATGTCGTACAAAAATCAGCACGAGGGCTATTGATGACGGATCTTGTAATTTTGAATCACAGTCCAGAGACGTGGATGACATCAGAGATGCCATCTCCCACTTCAAATTATCTCACCAGACTAACGGGAGAACATTGAGCCACGACAGATTTAACGGGCACGAGCCCCTCGGCGCGGTGGGCCTTCATTAGTACTAGGGCTTGGACTCATGACATGCCGCCCGTGAATCCCTGACTAGGACCATTAGGCTACCGCGTCGTCTTCATGTTATTTTACGTTTTGAAATCAGTCGATGCTATTGACGAACGGAGCATTTTTAAGCCTGTCAATGATATTGTTACAAACTTTTTGTGAAGAATATTTAAAATAGTGTAAATAATTTATATTTGGATGCATAATACTGTAATATTACTCTATGTTGTATTTATTTCATGTTAAAAATTGTAATATTCTCAAGCAACGCTGTTCCTTACATTATAATGGCGATTTAATGGAAACTTGACGAATTCTTGGTGATAGAGCTAAGTTTGCCTCATGATAGAGCCAAGTTGGCGAATTGGTGACCTTTTTGGCGAGTTCGTGACCCTACAGATTCTGCTGGAAATTAGTCGTGAAATCTACTAATACCGCGATCCATGAAGCAAGCGCATTTTTCGTGAAGAATCTTTGAGACCCATAAATAGGGAGACGCTCGCTGAAATAGTATTGTTCTGACCAACGATTAATAGTCTTCCTTGACTGTTGAAGAGTCGACCAATTAGTGATAACTTCGGCTGTTGAGTAGAACGAGCGTGCTTGTGAATAATCTTTTACATACTTCTATTTTAGACACTGATAGTTGTGTCTGAGCGTTGTTGAAAGTGTAAAGACCTTCTGGGATTTATTCTACGGATTTCGCAGTGTATCCTGTGTTTCAAGAATTGTTTTTCGACAATAAATTCTCATTGCTCTTGAAGAACTGTCTTGTTCTTTGCGACGTTGCTTAAAATCCTCGAACCCCTACCTACATGACTATATTCTCGTTTGAGTGTAATTTTTAACATCTCAAATAAATATAGCTAAAATATTTAAGGTAGGAAACAGTTATTGTCTTCTGCTTTTAACTCTTCTTTCTTTCAATTTCTTTTTCTATTTCTTTTGCATTTATTTATTTTTAATTTTTAATCATGATTTAATAGAGCTAACATATTTTATATAACATTTATAATTCATTTACTATATGTGCATGCCAAAAAATAAATCAAAATATCACAATAAATAATGCCTAAGTTGAAACTCACGTGTCTATATTCATTACTTTAAACTTTATTATTAGCATTTTGAATTTCAAAAAGTTTCTGAAATTTCCTACAAATTTTAAGAGTAGTATAAAATATAAACTAATTTAATGAGATCAGAGTCGTTCTCCAGTTTTTTAGTAAATAATTCATAAAATACTTGAACTGTTTTAAATATATCACTGCATAGCCATGAAAACTTCATCAATGGCTGCATCTAGGGATTGCAATACCGGTATACCGGGATACCGTATACCGGTATTTTGAGCCATTTATACAATTTTTTAATAACGGTATTCACAAGTTTAAATACCGTTTTTTCGGTATTTACTAGGAAAAAAATATATACTAACTGAAAATAGAATAAAACAGAGCATTTGAAAATATTAGGTTCTAAAACAAGTTAGAACAATTTACTCCTAATGATAGAATGATTTTTGAAACTAAAATATCCAATCAAAAAAGCAATGATTGATTTAAACTGCAAATAAGTTTTTCCGATAGTGAATTCGACTTAATATCCAGAATTACATCAGCTCTACTTTCAATAAAACTGGCTTTTGAGGAATTATGTCGGAAAGATTCTTATTTATTAACAGCTAATGCAAGGATAAATTTCATGTTGCAGTCCCTAAAAGAACAGTACACATCACTATATCTGAAGAATTATACATTACATTGAAAAACAGTACAGAAGAAAGGCATACCGAAATAGAAAATGTCTTAAGGTTTTTACAAAATTCTAATGATTTTAAAAATGAAAAAGAAGAAAAGAGACTCACCAAATACAAATATGATCAGGATTATTGTAAATTTTCTTAAAAATTTTTACCCACAAACATTCAGAAGAATTCGGTACAGTTATCAAAGATAATGATCCAAAACCATCCGACGAGAAATCGATTTATTTGAAGAAGAGGAATTTAGAGGTAAATACCAGGGAAAAGTATATCGTGCATTGCTAACAGTACCACCAACTAGCGTAGATGCCGAAAGAGCATTTCCAACAGTTCGTAATTTTTGCTCAAAATTACGTTACAGGCTTAATGTACAGTACAACTGATGCATTAGGTTTTTTTAAGATCACATTTAAAAAATTTGTAATAGTACCACAGACTGAATAGTGTTATTTGCAATTTTTTGTGATTTAAATAAATAAGATGTTCCTTTACTTTTTTGTGATTCTTTATATACTGTTATAATTTATAAGTTGCAAATTATTTTCTGTGACATTTACACTCTAATAAAACTGGCAAATATAAAACGAAGAAACCCCAGTGTTTTCTTTCTTTTTCTAAAATTTCCACTACCGGTATTAAAACTGGTATCCCGGTATTAAGATCTAAAAAATACCGAATACCCCGGTATTGAGGTTTTGGTCCGATATATTGCAATCCCTAGCTGCATCTTTTGAAAAGGAAAAATTTCTTTCGAAGAGTAAAGCAAATCTTAAATCTTTCACCCAGATATTATTTTTTATCTTTTTACTTTTCAATATATAAAAAAATGATAAGAAATCTTCAATCATATCCAAATAATATATATCAAAATCCAATAAATTATCATTTCTCTCAATTAAATGTATTTCGTGAAGGAAAAAAAAATGAGTGAGAGTTTCGAAGAATTCGAAAAGAACAGGTTCCCACCTGCGCCGATGTTTCATTTTGTTCCGAATTGAAATGTGTGTGATTAAATTTCGACAAATGACTTCTTTTTTCACAAATGTTTTTATACCACACCCATCCCTCCAGAAAAACATGTAGGTGTTCTTCAACTTTCACTTTGTTTTTTTTCTTTCGAAGTGATCGATATGTACTTCCGTCTTTCAAAACTAGGTACTTGGCAATGGAATAAGATATTAGTTAATCAAATTTTAAATTGCTGTGAATTTTTTTTTTCTTAGCGATAAGTAATTTTTTGTGATTTTCATTTATGTAAATACATACAATTCGTGATAGAAACTAATTTGTTATCATTTTTAATGGTAGGCTTACATAACTGAGAAAGAAAAGTTTTAAACTAAATAGCTCAGAATTTAAATTGGTGGTTTATCGTTTGGAATGATTTGAGCGTAATTTTTGTGGAACATATAAAACTTGATAAGATATAAAGAAGAATAAATGCTGATAAACTGATGCCATAGAAATTAAGGGCAGTTTAAAAATACAAAATTATTATTAAAAGAATTCAAACAAAAGAATTTTTCAATTATATAAGCTAAAATAGATACTTTTTAACTAATTATAAACACAAATAAATACATATTTTAAAACTTTTAGGGATTAGTAAATAGGTTTTTTTTGTTCCTGCAGAAGTTGTTTAGTAAATTTCTGCAGAAATCCTCACAATTATGTTTTATAATTGCAAAAAAAAAACCCCTATATAGTATATATTTAGATTTTTACGAGAATTTTCGCATTTGCAAAAATTGCCCATAAATGATTTTTTTTATAAGCATTGATATTGAAAATTCCTATGCAAGTATTCCTGTGTCTTCCTATATAATTTCTGTATCTTAGAACATGTAGGGGGTCAGAGATTTGCCCATCAATGAGTTAAAATCATTGAGAATTAACAAATTTTAAACTTCTTGAAGCCCCCCAAACAAGGAAACCTCCATTTGCTCGCTAGATTTGATCTTTCAAGTTCTCGCTTTGCGTCGTAGTGCATAACCACAGTCAAGGGATGTAAACCAAACTTAGTTGGCATCCACTCCTCATCCATGACTCCACAACCTGAGAACAGAGCTTGGTAGATTAAACACTAGGGTAAATCGGATTTTTTTTTTCAGAATTTAAAAACCTATCTATGCGGAAGGGATGTTCTTTGGTATGTAGATGAAAAGAAATATAAAATTAAAAATTAGTTTTTATGTTAAGTACTGCCATAAGGGAAATAAGGTTTAAGTATTTGAGCTTTTTTATAGTAAAAAAACAAAGTAATTTTTTTTAACCCCTTTTCCAGGTTCATTTTATTTCTGGATTATGGATTAAAAAAATGTCCATTTTTTATGCTTATTTTCAAACATACATATCTTTTTAAACATAATAGCACCATTCGCATACAAAATTTCCTAAAAATTGGTGTAAAAAAAATCTATTTAAATAAATGTGTAATTTATCTGTAAAGTTGGCTTTTTGTATGGCAGAAATCATTAGACTTTGAAGTCAATTCAAATTAACTATAAATATAAAGCTTAGAATATAGCTTTTACTTTGAATTACAAATCCGGCTACGAATGCATTATAAAACTTCAGATCCCCTGGCTTATGTGGAATACAAGATTGTGGATTAATTTGGTAATTCATATTATCTTAATAATTTTTATTATATTAGTTGGGTTTTCCTGGTTTCCGCCGACTACGAATGCATAATAAAGCTCCAGGTCATCTGACTTATGTGAAATACAAGATTCTTCTTTGAACATGGAATGTAGTCAACAAATTGTCTTTCAGACAAGCGTGAATGGGGGCCCCCCCCCACGGAGCCGAAGGACGTTCCTCTTTTTCTCGAAAATTTCCCAGAGATGCTTTTCAATTATTCGAAACCATAAAAAGCACACGTGAAATAATTTGGAAAAGACCGATTGTGCACAGTGTAAATTTTCACAGTGCCCGAGCTACACTCGGAATGAACCAGGATGGTAGTTTCGCCTGCCCGAGCTCAGCTCGGGAAAAGCCTGGTAGGGTTAAAGAAATAAAAAGTCATTTTGGTACTTTTTAACATTTTCTGCAATGAGAGGTCACCTACTAAATAGTTACACGAAAAACATTAGGTACATTAAACAGCTTTTTTTTTTTTTATCGAATTTTCAAAAGAAAACGTATTGTCGAAATTACAAAGCACGATAAAACTGAAGACGGAGAAAAGCTTGGATCGCGCGAATTGACTCGACGGTGTGGGAACAAAGAGCTGGGCATATTAAATGTTGTGATATACATCGTTATATTCACTACTCAGTACTTACTTATCAATTACCATCGCTTTCGATTATTTATTTTGAAGCAAGATAATTTTATTTTGATTCTAAAATCGTCTAACTAAAATATAGACTTTTTCCCTTCCTTCGAAAATTCAACCCCTTTGTGGTAATATTAAATTTTGAAATTATTATTTTTTTAATTATTTTTCGCTAAATCTCCATACCATAGAATATATTAACTGAATAGGTAGATTTCGATTCATAAAATTTTTTTCTCCGTATAACTGCTATCCCTCCTATTAAACACTCATCAAGTCACAAGACTATGCTAACCGTTTCTGATTGTCTGAATTACGATTTTACCTTTCTACTACATCATCGATAAGACTCAGTCAGTTGAAGCTTACAGGCTCTACGGATATTAAGGATCCTCCATTATTCATAAGTAAATTTTTCGGATACAGTTAGATTATTAATCAGACCGTGGCTTGCCTTGTCACGAGTTCGAGCCCAGTACCATTAAAGACCCGCCGTGTAGGGCAGTGATGCACGTTAAAACTGTCGAGAGCTGAAATGTCCTCCCGTTGGTGTGGTAGTTAGGAGAGGGGGGGGGTGCCAGCTCAGGTGTCGTCCACGTCACTTGACCATGGTTCAAAATTACATGGTCTGTCGCCAAAAGCCCTCGTGTAGCTGAACAGTGCGACGTTAATATTCAATCATTCATCAATCATTCATTCGGAACCGTGATTTTGCAAAAGCGTATAAATGGATAATATTTATGATATTCAGTGTCATTTAGATTAGAAAATGTATACAAAATTGTTTTAAGAATACTATTATAATAAAAAATTATTTAAGTACAATATTTTGACAAAAAATGAACATAAAATGACCCATTTTCAAAATATTCTCCTTTTGTGAAAAAGGCTTCTATTATAGTAATATTTTGCCTGTATGTAGCTCAGACCTCTGTACAGAGGCTCAACTAGAATTTTTGAAATATATAGCTTAGAAGTGGGTTTATCCATGTTGTACGACAACAGAGGGGAGAAATTTTAAGAAAAAAACCCTGATAATTATTTTAAATGGTTATAACTGAAAATAATGTGAACTTTTCAAAAAAAAAAAAAAAAAAAAAATAGCTCAAACTCTCTGGAGAAGTCTTTACTTTATGTAAACACACACACACAGAATATTATTATAATAGATGCATTTTTCACAAAAGGAGATCATTTTGAAAAAAGGTTATTCTAAGTTAATTTTTTGCCGAAATATTGTATTTAAATAATTTTTTCATCAAGATGTCTTTAAAACAATTTTATACTTGTATTCTAATCTAAGTGCACTAAATATCATGAAAAGTATCCATTTATGCTCCTTTTTCAAAGTCGGATACCTTAAATGTTACATGAAGCCAGAAACATCTAAAAACCTAGGAACCACACAAAATACACCCACTCTTTTTTTACACGATTTTGAAATAATACGGTAGACGAATTTAACTTTGTTTTACACGAATTTTTTGTTCTTGCACGAATATGTTGTATGTACTTATAGATTAAATTTTCACTGTACACTAATTTTAAATTTTTTTTTCTTAACAAAATGAATAGTTTTTGTTTTATAAATATGTAATACGAAGTTTTTTATTACTTTTTTTGTACAATTTTTTTTTTTTTTTTTTTTTTTTTTTTTTTTTT